>CM031244.1:322419379-322719379 GCA_018340775.1 Taxus wallichiana var. yunnanensis
TTCCTTTTGATGAGAAAAGATCATACTTTCATTTGAGTTTTCAGTCTTTCTTCCAAAGGCCTTTTTTTATTTTTTCATCTTATCAACCAGTTAATCAAACGTGGGTGACTTCAATTGATTGCTTGCTTGCAAGGACTCCAAATATGTGGTAAGAACAGATTTTATGAAAGCAATTATATATACATCAATTTTGGCACCAAAAACTTTGACATCATGCTTAATAGCACATATTTTTGATGCAAAACTCATTGAGCAATTTCTATTGTAATTGTATGAACTCCAATTCTAAGTGAGAATTATACAAATCCTTCCATTTGTTTAGTGTTTCCCAAGGTGTGTTGCACCCTTGTATGTGACAAAAACTTTGCCATCCACTGAGGCCCTCATCAAGGCCAATGCCTTAGAATTCTTTTGCTTCCATATTTATGATTCTATGTTTGTTGTTGGTTCCACTGGTTGTGTATTTCCATCACAAATGTCAAACCACAAATCATTGAAGATGAGAGTGTTCTCAACTTGTCACGACCAATCCAACCAGGTGTCATTCCCGATTAGTGTTGTGCCAACAATTGAATTTATTGAATGCATTTTGTATTAAGGGGAGATGGATTGGTTCCTTATCACTCCAATAGGTTCTTCTTTCTATATACCACCAGACCGATATACCAAACCTCTCAATATGCTTTCCCATCCTATATACTCGTTGATACACGGAAAAAGTTTCATCATTTCTATATATCCAGTGGTATGTGAAATCACATGAGAGCAGAAAGATACATGGCACCTAGGTAGTACATGAAAAAGATTTATTCTATTAATGACACCTACTTAACAAGAAGACCTTATGTGTGGGCATAAGTTCCTTATATACCTGGTATTTCTTACTTTCAAGATTTACATTTAGTGATGGACACAAATGGGTTATGGAGAGAAATGGGAAAATGAAATTTATCCGTATTTTCCCCAGCAATTTATAAGAGCGAAACAATAGATTTCGTTGTTCCAGCTATATTAGGTGTTGGATGTGGTAGTTCAAACGCAACAACATTACTCGTAAGCAAGAACCAGAGGCATCATTAATACCAAATGTTGCAATTGCACAATTTATCTTGTTATTAAATTTTGAAATAGTTTGCAAAATTTGTTTTTTATTTTTAAAAAATGCACCAAAAGATTGACTGATTGATTAATTTTAATAAGTCAAAATTAAAACTCCATTATTAGTCTCTCAAGGTAGGATACTATAGCAATCACTTATGCTTAAGTGGGATTAATTGGCAATAATTACTTCATAATTTCAACAATTAGAAGTTAGTATTATTTTTTTGTGTTGAATTTCTTGTCTTAAAGTTTGGACTTCATATTTTTAGTCCAATTCTTTAAAATACATTTATCTTCTTCCCTATTGTTTAACAAGTGAAATATTCTCTTAAGCCTTATTACGAATATTCCCTTCAATTAAATATAATAATCATTCACTCCTTTCAATATTAGTTTTAAATTTTTTTTTCTCGTCGATTAATACTACCAAAAACACCTCCTCTTATACTAATAATTATGATGTGACATACAACATAGAATTACTACAAAATTTACTACGTGGCATCTCAAGGTATATTTTTAGAAAACAAAAATACCACCAAATGACACCTCAACCTATATTATATAATTATAATGTGACATAATAAATTTAGTACACCATGACATATCAACCCCAATTTTAAAATAAACAAAAAACCACCAAATGACACCTCAACCTATATAAATAGTTGTGATGTCATGTAAAACATTTAATTACTAAGCTATTTAATACCACCATAAGACACCTTAACTTATATTAATAATTATGATGTGACATACGATATTAAATTACTAAAGACTTTAGTATAACATGACATATCTTTTAAACAAATGACACCTCAACCTATATTACTAGTTGTGATGTTACTAAACAATTTAATACTACTACTAAGTCATGCTTTCAATATTTTGGCCTTTTTTAAAATCAATTAACGTATTTTGAATGAGGCTGCCTCTAATAGCATAGATTATGTCACATGTGTAAAGCAATCCAATGCCTTCTCGTCACGCTTGTTTTCATGTAGCATAGTCTTTGAGGTTATTAGACTTTATTGTCTCATTCTAGAAAGCTTTAAATTGTATTCACTACGCAATTAAATTTTTCCATGCTCAAATATATCCATTTTATAGTCGCATTGTGGCTCTGTTTAATTTGAGAATATCCTCCAAGTTTATGCTTTTAAAATTAAAACAAACTTAGTTGTGCCCTTTGAAGGTCGTCTTCCTCCTAACACCATCCAACGTGGATCTTCAAAGGCAAAAAAAATAATGTGCAACTATGTTCAATGCAATCTTGGTTGAAACACCAATGTTGGATGAGCACCAATGTCAGGCTAATGTCGATGAGCAGGTCTAAAAGCCAAACCCAAGCCTCGAATGGGCTGCACAACCAATCAAAGTTTGCAAAGAGAATACAAGTGCACATATCCAATGTAATGTCCCCTTTTAGGATATTATCCAAATATGCAATTTAATTTATTGAATCGACTCTAGAAGGACTAAATCCTCCTAGTTCGACCTCAAATAATCCAATGTTAGCTTCCATACAACCCAAATAAGGTTGGAGTGAGCCAAGGTGGTGGATTAGATTGGAAAACCAATTAGGAAATTAATCACTTCAAATCTGAAATTAATTACAGCCGTAATTAATTAATAAATGCATTAGATCGCTGCAAACTTCAAAAAATTAATAACTCCTTCACCGTTCAATATTTTTCTATCAAACCAATGCCAAAAGATTCTTCATATTTTTAGATTTCCAACAAGCTATACATCACAATTTTTGGATAAGTAGAAGACATGCAAATAAACCCACAAAATCTGAAACTGTGTAGATAAAACCTTGACACAGACAGCTGAAACTTGGAAAATTCATAACTTGCTCAATACTTTGTCGTTGCCGTGAAAAATACAATAGCTTTCCAAAGATATTAAAATCTGAATTTTTAGGCCACCGAAAACCCTCCAAAACAGCCCCCAAAATCCCAAACCCAGCATTAAGGTTAGAATAAATTTACTAAATTGTTTCCAGCACTTTGTAACCCTCCAATGCACCCTAAATATTTGCTCAAACTCAACAAAACAAGCCAATACAAATCAGATTATGAATGTAGATGATTTTCCCTTAAAACATGTTAGAATAATGTTGTTGGCTAGATTTTCTACACAAATAAAACTTAGGGTCATGAGATAAATCTCCCTCATTTACCAGTGAAGCTCCCGTGTAAGATTTTGTCAGTTGTATTTCCTAATATCTGTTTGTTGGTATTACTTTAACTATTTAGCTCATGAACCATAGCTAGACAATTCTGCAACAAGTAAGCAACTGTAAAAGAAAGGAAAAATCTGTAGAAGAGGAAAATAATAGGAAACAGGAGAAAGTAGAGAGGATGTGCAACCCAAGCAATAGTTTACAGAGTTGATTGCATGCACATAGATTAAAACAAATAGATCATTAAACACAGAATTCAAAGCAAAGGAAACTTTTAGATCTAGATCTATAATAACACAAAGTTTATGAATAGATCTAGAAAGAAATAAGAAGCAAAATGCACCGTTGACACAAAGTTCTCCGGAAATCTCTTCTCTATTCCTCTACTTGCAAAAAGCTATCAAGGGTTTCAGCTCAAAGTCTGGAACACAAGAATGTTGATTACAAATTCCGATCCTTTAACCCGTAGGTTCTTCCTCTACTTATAGTGTGTAGAGGGGAAATTACAAATGGGAAATTGCAACTGAACTAGAACATGAAGTAAGTAAAGGGAACATTTGGCAATCATCTTCCTAAAATTCCTCTCTTAGTGACATGCATCAAAAGTCTAAGTCAAAATTGTGCACATCTGTCACCTATCTTAAAGAATCTTCCCAAATAACTTAAAGTAATGGTTTTTCAACCAATAAATTTAATTTTACATTTTCATCTAGGAATATAAGAAATAAGAGAAGAAAGAAGGGAAGAATGAAGATTTGCCAACTGTAACACCTATACTTTCTTTTTGTTCTGATATTGAATATACTTGTCAAACATGTAATTCAACATCTTCCCATCTGTTTTAACAATAACATCTCTCTCGGTTCTGAATCGTAACAACCCTCTAGACAAAGCAACAAGCGTTAGCCTTCACTTTCTCTAAACCAGGCCCATATCCCTCAACATCTGCCTGAAGCTTTATGAGTCTACCAATTGAATCCATCGTGAAAGGTAGGGTGGCTTCATCAACTTCTTTCCGCACAACCAACATAAATTCCTCATGGGAAGCAGGTAATTCATCTGGGATGCTCACCGGCACTTCTCCCATCTTACTCTCCAGCAACTACATCCTCTTCAGCATGAGCTTGAGGATCTCTACGCGGAAGGAAACTGAAATTTCTAACTGCTTCCCCTTTTCTACCAATCCGCCAGGCACAATCTGCTCTGCAATCAACACATCCTTTGGCAACGAGTGTATCTTAGCCAAAGTATCCAGATGACTTTCAACAACTATGTTCTCATCTTCTATCTATGTCATCAGTTCCTTTAGCTGAGATACTGCCCTGTGCATGTTCTCCAATTCAGTCGGTATTGGTTCAAATTGCTCTGAAGCTTGGTGAATGATTTGTTCCTTCCAGTGGGCAATAGCTTTGACTTGGTCCCCTGCATCTTCTACCTCCTACATCAGATGATCACTCACCTACTCATGTGCTAGAATGGGCTGAGAGGAAGGTTTGACAACCTTAGCAATGATCTCACACAACTGGAACACCTTGCTTTTGAAGCTTGGATCTCTCAACCTTCTCTTTGTCAAGCTTAAGGAATAAAGCGTTCATTAGTGTCTCATGTATCCTGCTTTAATCCTTCTGTGGTAGTTTGACCTATTGGCACTTTGGTCACTGCTATATCAGCTGCCGTGAGCTCTCCCTTATGCTTTCCTTCTGCTGGAACAGATAACTTAGCAAACTTCTATCTCGATTCCTCAATAATCAACCTAGAAGTCATTTTGGCAACTTTAGGTCTTCTATCTCTTCCACCCAAACTCAAGAGCAGTTGAAAGTCATGCTCTTCCAAGTTGATCTCCTCTCTGGCTTCTGGGATTGTTTGCAAAGCTAACCATGATGAAAAGTTGCTTCTTAGGGAATGAGAAGTCGCCGAGTGCACCACCATCTCATGCTCTAATTCCGCTCTATCAGAATTTGCCACCGTGTTATGACTGCCACCCTCTGAATTGTCCAAAGATAATGCTTTTTCAAACTCTACCATTTGTGCTTTCAACTTCTCCGCATGGATAGGTGAAGACCTGAGTGGTCGAGGAGAAAATACAAATGACGTTGGATTCAAAGGAGGAACAATAAGATCTCTCTGGGGTTCCGGGGTTGTTGAAGTGCTATGAGTTGATGTTGGAGAAGCTAGAACTAGCACGATAGCTGTAGATTTGGCCTTCTCTTGTATGTGAGACTTCTTGTGAACTTTAAGATTTTCCAGCCTTCTGCTGCTTTCACCTTCTTGATTTCTTTTGCTTGGAATCTCCTGTGGTAAAGTTTCCTGTAATCTGATTCATCAAATCCTCATTCAAGCAATACCCCTTTGTCACAACTTAGTTCAAGTGTTAACTTAATCTATGAAGACCTTTCTTTAATCATCTCAGCGGCAGCCACCAATGTTTTCCTGAAGCGTAGCTCTATCCCCTCCCATTTGATGATACGAGTCAAGTATCACATGCCCATCATCTGCGAGATCTGCAGGTATCCATGCCAAACCATAATCAGACACTTGTTGTGCCGATAACCTGCTGAAGCCTTTCTTTCTGACTTCATACTCGTTTCTGCACTTCATCCAGAAGTCCTCCAACGAGGGCACATGTGAGTATTCCTGGGAGATTGTCTTCTTCGCTACTCCATATGGGTCAAAGTTTAGCCGTGTTGGGAAGAACTCAAGCTCATACTCAGAAAACATTTCATCTTCAACTCCTCTAGCTTTGGGATACTCTTTAGGCCTATTGTAGTAACCCCACCGTGTACAAATGGAAAGAAACTTGTAGACTTGTGTCGCTTTGATTGTAAGTCATGCATTTCCACGAGTTCTGTCTTTTAACTCCATGATGACCCACTTGTCGTTTGGATACCTCGGCAACTTTACTGGTTCTCCCGAAAATCCAGTCACCTTGAGATAGGTGAAGTCTGCAAACTGGATGAAAATGCAGCCATGCTGAGATACAACTTCCCAAGCTTCTTTGCTCACCCTGTTGGTCTTTAGATCACTATTTAGTTTGCAGATGAATTCATAAAAGAACCCATCGTTGACCGCTTTGTAATCTTTGTGGCACTCGAAGCTGTCAGCCAACAGGATAGCAATCAAAGATAGGATCTTTCACCAATTCACCGCATGCCTCGTTTATCCAACTTGGAAAATATACCTGCGAGGTCATAGCATATACTGTATATAAGTCATTTTGAAGCTATAAGTCCGCCTCACACTCTGAAGTTGCTCACCGATGCTGTCACTGATGATCTTTGCCCAATTGTTTATCAAATCATCTCTGTTGATCTCGATAGTCCTCACGACAAAGATACATACATGAGAGAAAGTTGTGAGTATTGGCTTCTTTATTATCCCTGCAAAGCAATTTAGTGATATCATCCACCTCCTACACCAAGTTGGATCGTGGAAGAGTCCTCGGGAACTTTGATGGGGACTTGGGCTTCTTCATATATTTGTTGTTCATCATGCCCATGCAATCTGCTTTGTGTTTCTCCCATCTATTGCCTGCTTCCACCATGCTAATTGCAATCACCACCGTTCATGTCGGAACCTTCAGACAATAATTAATAAATTGTGCATCAAGCCTAATATTGTCTTTCCCGCAACATCCCAGATTGTTCGGAAAAGGATGATATGATCTCGCATACTCCATGACAAATTCGGGCAACACGAGCCAGGATCTAATGTTGATGCTTGAATAATTCCACTGCTTTTCATTGCCCGCATGAGAAATGTCTTTTCAGCCACTGGATCTCACAATTATTTCGAGATATGGGTTCCAAGCCTATGTCTCGTGTCATTGATATTAGCAAATCTAGAAGCTATGCGCAGATTCTCGCTGATCCTCTCTATCGTCACGCTTCATCATAGCCGGAGCAATCTTTGTCTGAGCAATCTTTTTCTGTGTTCTTTTTCTTTTAATCCTGCTGAGAATTCTTTATAACTAGATCAATTTGTGCAGATCTATCAATTTCTTCAGATTCGAAAGATATATTCAATGTACCTAACATTGATTTGAACTTCCTTTCACCTGTATGAACACCTGTAATGAATACCTGCAATTATTTAAGACAAAGATGAAGTCTAGAGCAAGAATACTTGATTTCTGTCACCAAAAATCTGCATATGAAGCTTGTTGCCCTAAAAATTGAGGCTTTGCTTGCATGCAAAGCAAGCATAAATATTTTTAAATTCACCTAGGCACTTATAACAACATGCAGATAATTATCATAGCATAAATCAAGCTATTCCAACCCTAAGCGCCAAACCTTGAAGCTTCCCAACAATGAAAAACACCTCCAAATGCACAAATCCTCCTTTTCTTGGCACCAAAACGATTTGGGCTGCAATCCTTAGGAAAAGAATTAATTGCTTCTTCATTATGGCAGCTCATGTAATGTCCCTCATTCTCGAAAATAAAATAAATTATCACTAAAAGCACATATAATGAATTAATAGACTTAATAAGTGACTTCGACTTAGGAAAGTACATGGAAATTAATTAATAAATTATTTAATGTGCTTTCCTAGGCAAAAAGTGCGACTTGCTTTGGGAAGTAATTAAATAAGCCAAAAAATGTGACTTGCTTTGGAGATGGGAAAAATTAATTAAAAATAAATTATACTCCTTTGGAAAAAGTGTGACTTGCATTTTGGAAGGGTTTTTTGGCTATAAGGAAAAAGTGCGACTGTGTTGTCCCTATGCAAATTATTATTATTTTTCTTCCCGGCAGTTAGCTTTGAAGCTTTGCAGACAAAATCCAAGGATGGAAACCCTCTGGATTATTCCTCTTGTGGACGGAAACCCCAGGAGAAATGAGAGGAGTTCCTATTCAGGGAACTTCATTGTATTCATAGGTTATTTATCATTTCAGCAGTTCAGAAAGAGAAATAAAATTGCAGCAGTGGGCATTCAGACATCTTCTAGAGTGGGGCGACTTATTCCACAGTTGTTTTATGCAGTATCTGAGGTATTCTTCATGCTAGATTATTATTGTAGCTTCCAGTATCATTTATATATCAAATTGATTTGGTTTGAATCATTTACGACTGGGTTTTGGACAATCTTTTATTATCAATCCTTTCACAGATTTATGATTGTTTTGTTGTGGATATTTGTCAACATAAATCATTATTAAATTCACTGCTGAATTATTTATGAAGAAATCTGCTGTTTAAACCCTAGGCGCCTTTCCTATATTCACCCGGTTTGCAGGGTTTGCATTCTTTAATTTGTTTATGCAATATGAGAGTGTTGTTCCATGGTTTTGCTTGATATTATCGATTCAAGACTCTCTCAAGCAATTTATAAAAATAAAATAAAAATTAAAAAAAGTATTCAGGAAAAAGGGGTTTGGGATCTTTCAACTCATACTTAGATAACCCTCAAGATTCTATTTCTAATAATTGTCCATATTCTTTTGGCAATTAATTAATAAACAAACATGTTTATTCACCCAAATTAGGCGCCTAATTTTGCATGTTGTTGGTTGCCATTAAATAAATTTATTTTATTTATTTTTAGCATGCATCCTTCAGTTGTCTTTGGCTTGACTTCTTGCTTTGACTTTCCATTCATCCATGGCGCCAAAATTAGGCAGAAAAACTATTAATAAATACCATTAAAAGCATTGTTTAATGCCCAAATGGGTCGCACTTTTTGACAGGGCTGATTTCTAAAAATAAGAAGTCAATTTTGATGGGATTATTTACCCTGCACTGCAGCTCCAAAAATCCCTTCTTTCACTTAAGTTGTTTGACTTCCATAATGGGGATTTTTACCCTACAAGGCAGGTAAGAAATTCCCGCCTACCACCATTGCAAAATTCCCATTATTAAATTAAAACATCTCCCAAAAAGTGTGACTTGCATTAAAATTAGCCTCCTTTGATAAAGTGCGACTTGCATGGGTGAATAAACCTCTTTGGTGGGAAAAGTTAGCTGTCAGGCAAGCAAAAAATTCTCATCGGTGCTTTAAGTGATTTTTCTTTATTTTATAATGGGAATTTTCACCCTGCAAGGCAGGTAAGAAATTCTCGCCTGCCTGTCGCCTCTAATTTTCCCATCACAGCTTAAGTGACTTTGAATTCATGGAAAAAGTACCCTGCAAGGCAGGTAAGAAATTCCCACCTGCCTACCACTACTAAAAATCCTATTGCAGCTTACACTCATTAATTCCAAAAATGTGACTTTCCTGGGAGGCTTTTTGTGCATGACTTCATCTTTTTTGGTCAGAAGCTTGCATTTTGAGGCTGATTCCTTCTAGTGTTGCGTCGGTAGATGATCTCCAGATGCTTCAGGAAATTAAACAGACTATACTGGACAAGGAACAGACCTAGGGGAATTTCACAGAGAAACTGCGGAGAAAACCGGAGAAAAATGCAAAAGAAATAAATAAAAGCGAAAAACGTTGCCAGAAGTTGCAGACAATGCCCTGAATTCATTCCTGGTGAAAACCCTATTGAGATGAGTGAGTACTGGCATGCAAAACTTCAACAAGATTCAATCGAAGCACAATTTACTTCAAACGGGGCATTATTTATTCAATAAATAATTAAATAAAAAATTTCCCGCAGACAAAACTTGGCGGAAGGATAAAATGAGTTTGGGCATCTGGGTATTTGTCGAAATTGGCTCATATGATTCACTGGGGATATCCTAACATAATACAGACATCTTCTCGCATTAGAACACAAAAAGACCCATTACTTTAAAAGAACGATTTTTCTTTTTAAATGGGTAGTCCCAATTTTCAGGGTGAAATCTGGGGACACCAAATGCCCAAATCAAGTCATCATAGCTAGAATAAATATACGAAAAATAAACAAGATTTGTTAACAACTTCAAATATCACCAAAACATGTTAATCAATCACTTATTCAAGTCGCTAGGGCTGGAATAATTACAGCATTAAAAATCAGATCATACAACACTCAATAATCACCATTAACATCCAAATATTCTCAAATAAATACGCTACACATCCAAACAAGTCGCCAATGCTAAAGCAAGCATAAATCATGTACAAAGACACTTCAAGACAAGGAAATGCAATGAATGAAACAAGAGAATCTTCAATGTCTTCAACAATGGCTTCCAATGAAGCTTACAATGCAAAATAGAGAGCTAGGGCATACATCCCATGGGCATACACCCCATTACTCCAAGCATGGAGTAAAAATCAAATGATCAATCCAACATAACCCTTCCCTCAATGTCAAAACATATATTTATAGATTTCTCCTAGGGTGAAGTGACTCCCTTTTGTAGGGAAAACCGTAATTTGAAATTATAAGGCATGCTTATAATTTCCCCTTTTAATTTTAATTTCCCCCTCTAAGTGTGGCGACCTCTTTCTAAGGGTCTTTATGACATTATAATCTACTTTAATATTATTTAATTAATTCCCTTTTTAATTTTGCATTGTGGGAATTAAATTAAATAATTATTGTTTTATAATGTCAAATGATAAAAATCACTCTCCAGGCAATAATATTTAATTATTTAATATAATTTTTCCCCTTGCAACATCCCAAAGCCCACGGGAAAGTTAGGCTAAGGGTCTTCAAAAATGGGGACATTACAATCCTCCCTTCCCAAGATTGTTTGCCCTCAAGCAATAGCAAACTCATGCATCCGGGTCCAAAAGTGAAGCACTCCAAAAACCGAGCTCCCATGCCACTCAAATGGTGTAGCATTTGTAATAACTTAGGATGCTTCTTTCTCCTAAAATTTAGGAGTGTCTTCCGCTGTAATTTTTCTTTCAAATCTGCACAAGAAGCAAACAAGTTAGAAAAACAAGGGTTGAAGAACACCCTTTCAAGGTGCCTCCATGGTGTGCAAGTCTCCTCCATATATGGGCTGCCCCCAAACTCTATCATGTAGCCCAAAATACTGTTGTAGTCTTCAAAAATCAGAATTGGAGTGGCTGGTTTCCACCCCCAAATAGGCACCCATGTGCCAAAATCAAGTACCAACACCCATGTCATCCACTGTATGTAAAAAATATGAATTTTGGAAGTGATAGTGGAGCTGGTCCTAATGGTATTATCCATAAAAATGAGAGGACAGCAGCTAACATAATTCAAAAAAAAATTCCCAACATGAATGATCATCAAGCTAGTGAACAAAAATGGCTCCCATGTAACCGAAATTTCATCCTCAACCATAACAAACTGAGAATTATCCAAAAATACAACTGAAAATGAAGTGTCTTGAGAAAAGTTCATACCATGTTCCTTCAAACTTTTCCTACTTCTCATTGAAGCCCAAAAGATGGTGGCCATGCAAGCAACATCAACCAAACATTCCCAATACCTATCCTTGGTTGATTTTACTCTTGGAAGCATATCAATCAAACACTCAAATGGAAGACATAATTGTAGCTCAAAATCTGAAAATGAACTTCTTACCATGCAAAGTGTAGTCCATGTGATCCACCCTTCTTTCAAGTCTTCCAAAGAGATAAGAGTTAGCATCATTTGACAAAGGAAATGAAATGATATCCTTGTATCCAAACCAAACTTGCAAAACTCAAATCCTTTTATTCCCATTCCACATGGAGCAATATGTGCAAGAAGATACCCCAAATTTTCTCTTTTTCTATGCTCATAAGAAGAGGAGAAAACTGAAATATAGTGCATGCATGCATGAATATTATCATGGAGAGACCAAGGAACTTTGTACCTTTTTGTGCAAATGACTTTCCCTTATGAGAGAAAGAGAAACATAGGAATCCATCATACCTTTGTGTCCTCTAATGATGATTTCTTCATACGGACCAGCAAGCTTACTATTATGGCTTCCTTCATTGGGAAGAGTGATAGTCACTCTTTCTTTTCTTCCATCCTGTTTCTTATGCACCCAAGTAATAAGGGAAAAAGTACCAACAAGAGTATGATCTATGTACCTCATATCCACCTTTCTATCATGCTCATAAACATACCCATCAAAGCTCAACATATGAGGATAAATAAAATAAAAAGATCATACCTTGGGCTGCTCCCAACATCTACAAAACTCAGAATTTCTAAGTTTAGGACAGCGCTCTTTTCTTCATCATTTACTTCATCCAAACTCCCTTTTTCTTCCTTGCCAATGTGCATGTTAGGTGGGAGATGACTTGGAGCAACTCTAAGACTCATGCTCCCTTCTTGTTTCTCAAATGGCTCACGGTGAAGGTGAATGATGTCCTTCAAATCTGATGTCCCCTATGAATTATTTAGCCATCATTTCTTCTTCATCATGCATATGCTTGTTGCCAATGTCCTCTTTATGCCCATCAACCAATTCTGATTTTTCCTTGCATTCATTCTCAACCCAAGTAGCATTAGTAACAACTAAATAATGACCATTGGTTACCTCTTGGCTGTCCTCATTTTGCTTGTCCATGCAATCTTGCAAATCAGATTTTTCTTCCCTCTTGGACTTATCTCCCATGATTATTTTATCAACATGCATGCAATCATACAAAGGCAAGGAAACCTCTTCAATCAAAATAACTCTTTACCTTGCTCATTTGCATCTAGGGCTCTTCTTCCTTCTCTTCCTTTTGAACTAAATCTGATTTTTCTGTGCAAATGCCAACTCTCATGCAAGTATTAGATACCAAATTTTTATCATTAAACACCAAAGAACTCATACCTTGGAGAATCATAGTCTTCACTTTGCTTGAACATTGCTCTAGAACACCTTGGGCTAGTGTATGAGCAACACATGATGCCTCTTGACTCAATCCTTCCTCCAACATAGATAGCAATTGTGTTGGGGGACTCTCATATTCATTTAATATCAAAGACATAATGGCTTGCATGGAAATCATTATCTCTTGAGCATGATCATTACATGTAACATCAAAGAACACCTCAAACATGTGAGAAATAAGATCATTACATTCTAAATCCATCATTATAACACAAGATCTTACTTTTGCCATAGTGTTCAAAATGCTAACCCTCTTACCAAAACAAGGGCTTGTGAGGTCCCAAAGACCTTGGAAACTTCCCACCATGACCTCAAAGATGTCTTCCATGATGGCATCACAATATGGCAATTTTGGGGCTGTAATTCGTATAACCTCACTAATGCAGAAGATGACCATAATTCTTACCTCCCCATCTTCATGATCCAACAACTCATGCCTAGCCAACTGCATAAACAAGGAGTCCCTTGCAAGAAACATGGATCCATAGATCATCTTGTTCCATTGTTGCCAAGCAACTTGCTGCTTCTTCCAAAATTTTGAGCAACTCATCCTTTGATGGAGGTAGGTGCTTGAGTGCTCTACCAAGTTTCCGAATCTTGCCTTCATGTTACCTGCACTAGATAAATCCATGATCCACAAGCAATGTCAAACCTCACAGGTGCAAAAGAACATGCTCTAATACCACTATAATGTCCCCTTTTAGGATATTATCCAAATATGCAATTTAATTTATTGAATCGGCTCTAGAAGGACTAAACCCTCCTAGTTCGACCTCAAATAATCCAATGTTAACTTCATACAACTCAAATAGAGTTGGAGTGAGCCAAGGTGGTGGGTTAGATGGAAGAACCAGTTAGGAAATTAATCACTTCAAATCTGAAATTAATTACAGCCGTAATTAATTAATAAATGCACTAGATATTGTAAACTTCAAAAATTAATAACTCCTTCACCGTCAATATTTTTCTATCAAACCAATGCCAAACATTCTTCATTTTTTTAGTTTTCCAACAAGCTATAGATCACAATTTTTGGATAAGTAGAAGGCATGCAAATAAACCCACGAAATCTGAAATTATGTAGATAAAACCCCATACAATGCTGAAACTTGGAAAATTCATAACTTGCTCAATACTTCATCTTTTGTCGTGAAATAAAGTGCAGACTAATCTATAATTCAAGAGATTTCCAAAGATATTAAAATCTGAATTTTTAGACCACCAAAACCTTCCAAAACAGCCCCAAAATCCTAAACCCAGTCGCTAGGGTTAGAATAAATTTACTAAATTATTTCCAGCACTTTGTAACCCTCCAATGCACCCCAAATAATTGCTCAAACTCAGCAAAACAAGCCAATACAGATCAGATTATGAATGTAGATGATTTTCCCTTGAAACATGTTAGAATAATGCCCAAATCAAGTCGCCATAGCTGGAATAAATATACGAAAATAAACCAGATTTGTTAACCACTTCAAACATCACCAAAACATGCCAATCAATCACTTATTCAAGTCGCTAGGGCTGGAATAATTACAGCATTAAAATCAGATCATAAAACACTCAATAATCATCACTAACATCCAAATATTCTCCTCAAATAAATGCGCCACACATCCAAACAAGTCGCCAATGCTAGCAAGCATAAATCATGCACAAAGACACTTCAACACAATGAAACACAATGAATGGAACAAGAGAGTCTTCAATGTCTTCAACAATGGCTTCCAATGAAGCTTACAATGCAAAATAGAGAGCTAGGGCATACATCCCATGGGCATACATCCCATTACTCCAAGCATGGAGTGAAAATCAAATGATCAATCCAACATAACCCTTCCCTCAATGTCAAAACATATATTTATAAATTTCTCCTAGGGTGGAGCGACTCCCTTTTAGAGGGAAAACCATAATTTGAAATTATAAGGCATGCTTATAATTGCCCCTTTTAATTTTAATTTCCCCTCTAAGTGTGGCGTCCCTTTCTAAGGGTCTTTATGACATTAAAAGCCACTTTAATATTATTTAATTAATTTCTCTTTTAATTTTGCATTGTGGGAATTAAATTAAATAATTAAATAATTATTGTTTTATAATGTCAAATGATAAAAATCACTCTCCAAGCAATAATATTTAATTATTTAATATAATTTTTTCCCTTGCAACATCCCAAAGCCCACGGGAAAGTTAGGCTAAGGGTCTTCAAAATGGGGAAATTACATCCAGCTCTTAAAGAACCGCCAAATTGAGTCCAAAAAAACAGCTCCAATGAACGCCATGGCAAATTACCTTTGAATAGATTTTTATCGAGACAGAGAAGAAGACGCAGCCAATGTATGTGAAGAAGAGCACAGTAAATAATGACAAGTCACATAAAATAATAGGCAATTCACATAAAGGCAGGCCAAACATATATAATAACAGGCCAAACACAAATTTTACAAACTGTTTGACCAAATGTCTGAGTGTAAGTCTTTTATAGAATATTACAACTTACAGCGGGTATGGACAAATGGCTTGACACAATTCAAAAATGCATCCTGCAGATGTCTAATCCAGCCGGGCACCATGATACCACAGTAAACACATTAATATATGTACAATTAGGTAACACAAAGACCAAACACCTAGCTATGACCTCCCCGGAAGGAGAAGCGGAGAGAAGAACATGTAGTAGGTGATTATTCTTAGATAGTTGATGGTTGCAAAGTGCACATGGCGCATAGAAGTATAATAGATGGAATGCAAGAATAGTACAGAAAATAAGAGAAATTTGAGTGAGGAAGAATGTACTAGGAACCTTAAGAGAAGAAGACCAAGGGAGTAGCAACATGGAGTTAGGAGATTAAATTTAACAGAGAAAGGAGAAATAGAGGACAATGCTGAAATATCCCCTTTCTCGTGTCGAAGACCCTTAGCCCATTCATTGTTTCCCGCATAGTTACCATGTTCGAAAAGTTCGGATAGTTCGGAAGGCGAAAAAAGTTCAAAAGTTCGGAATTTTTCAAAAAGTTCGGTTTGGTTTGTTTAGAAAATTTAGAAATATATAATATATAAAAATAATAAATATTATACATATATGATGATATTTGAAAAGATAAACCAATTACACATAATAATAAATAAATATATTATCGACAAAGTTTTTCCTTTACATACTTAGCTATTAGTGTTTCTTGTTTTGTGTTGAAGTTATTTTAATTTAGACACTTTAATTTTTGAATTAAAAAAAAAGAAAAAATAATGTTCGACCCAACTTGTTCGGTAAGTTCGGTTAGACTAAGAAGTATGTTTCGAACAGAATTTTCACTAAGTTCGTAATAATATGGTAATTATGGTTTCCCGACGACCAAGGGATGAGAAAAAGGGAAACTAAGTCATAATAAATTAATTATAAAGTGCAATATAAAATTTTATTATAAGCACTTAAATTAATTTATTAATGACAAAATAAAAAAAGAAAAGGGAAAAAATACTTTATATTTTTTTATTTCCCTAGAGGAAAAATGCGACCCATGTGGAGAAGAAAATAAGCAAGGGAAAATATTAAATGTGGATAAAGTGAGCTGATTGGTTGTTTTGGGTGGCTTATCGGCCAAAACAAATTAGAAAAGGAGGTTGCCATGCATGTAGAAGACATCATTTTGACATCTCATAATTTCTGAATTTTGATCTAAGCTTGCATACTTTCCAATTCAGCTCCAAAGGACGAAAACCCTTTGTAGTTGGCTTGAGAGGACAAAAACCCTCTTTAAGCTTAGGAAGAAGAATGAAAACTCTTCTCTTTTTTTGAGGAAGCTCTGCTTAGGGGTTTCCACTAATTTTCAAGGTTCTACTTCATAATTCCAGCAGTGTTGAAGGTCTGATTTTGCTGATTTATGTTGATTCCAGTAAGGTTTGAAGGAGAATAATTGTTGTTGAGTTCGACCTTATTTCCTAGCATTTTTATAGGGGAGCGACCCACTTCTGGGTGTGTTTTGAACAATCTAGGGCATACAGAGGTCAAATCTGATTGGTGATTTAATTATCAGATTTTTGAAGGATCAAATTCAGCTGATTGGTGTAATTTTTGGGCTGAGGAAACTTTGTTTTCAAGCTTATCTGAGAGCTATTCATCTGCAGACTTTTATAAATAAATTTCATCCTTCATTTGTTCCAAATTTGGTATTTTTCTTATGTTATTACACAAATAAACATTGTTGATCTATTTTGGGTAATAATTGGGTGAATTTTCTTCAATTGTGAGTATATTTTGCCACCAAGGCAAGTCGCATTTTTCTAGAATTAATCTAGATCTGCATAGTTATCATATCTATATGTTTTATAAATTGTTCATTCGAGATCAAAATTGTGGTTATTCCATTTGGGGACATTACAATGGTATCGTGAGCGGTGATTCTCCCATCCCGTGAAGAAAAAATCAATTTTGCATGAATGTAGGTGAAGAGGGTTTTAGATATCCCTACTCAAGAAGAACTCCAGGAAAGGAAGGTATAGGTGATAGAGAAAGACTTGTACCATCAAATGATCTTAGCTATGAGAATGAAATATTCATTAGATGTAACAGAGAGAATTGCAAAACAGTTGGTTGGAAGCTCGGAGAGGATCTAAGAGACTCATTATAGGAGCTATTGCTGATTTGAATCGATCTATACAAGGACACAATATATCCGACAAACATGGTGCAACCAACAATGGTGAAAGAAACTCAACTGGACCAGTTAGGACATCCACCAAGCCCCCACATCAGATTTTCAAAGCCAAGTTTCTCCAAAAAGAGGAACAACAAATTGAGGAAGAAATTCCAAGTGATGTTGATGACATAAAGGCATGGGGTAAAGAGTATGTAGCACTCTCGGTTTGAGGTGAAAATATGTTGTCTTTCAACGATTTTTGGGAGTTGAAGAATAGTAAGGGCACAGGCATAATGGCCGAACATCATCAAAAGGCCATGGCAGAAAGGTCTCAGCCATAGAGGGAAGAAAACCCTCCATTGTGAAGAAGAAGAAAGTCCAAGAGCAGTAGAGTATTAGGTACTGTGTGGAGAAGTCATGATGAAGTTCGAAGATACAACTTCCTCTATAAGCAGCCCTTCCAAAGTGACAAAAGAGGATCCCATCATGCAATTCAAAGGAGAAGAATCTTCAATAGAAAAAGGCATAGTATGCATACTCAAGCTTTGAGCACTCACCATTTTTTTTTTTGGCCGAATATTCACATGAAAACTTGCAAAAATCTACACAAATGAGTTTTCGGCGAATACTTGCATCAGTCTTTGCGAATATTCGAGAAATTATCGCTAGTTTTTGCGAATATTCGTGAATACTTGCATGAGTTTTGAGATACTTTTTTTCCTATTTTGCTTAAAATTTATGTTTTTTAAAGAAATTTGAATATTTTTTAAGTTGTCAAGTATTGTCGAATATTCACCAAGTCTTGCGAGTCAATTTTTTGGGGTCTGCAAAAGTCTTTGCCAATACGAGTATGCAAACTATGGAAAAAGGTATGACTTCTAATGAGAAAAATGTTTGTATTAGTGGGCAAGACAAAGAAGTTATTTTGCAAGGTATGAGGAATGGTACTCCTCAAGTTGTGACAACCAAGAGCATGGAAGGTTCCTTCAAAAGAGATCAGATTGCACGAGATGTGGATTATGTGGAAAGAGGTACATCTTTTTTATTCCAGCAGTTTTATCATGAGGATATTCAGCCCATTATGGACAAGGATGCTAAGAATTTGATGCATCAAAGCCAAGATACCATGAACACAAAGAGTGATGAAGATCTTGATGATACTCCAAGGTGTGAAAGGAATGATAATAGGTTATAGTTATTGCTACATATTAAACCATTTCAGACTTGCTTTTCTCATCAAAAGTATGGTAATATAAATTGTAATATGGAGCATGTGGATCCCTTGTTCCAAATTCATGATTGTGGGCATTATGAAAGCTACATACTTTAGAAAGAACTCTCTCATTTGACAAGTACAGTAATCTCGACTCTTATAGCACTATAACATGTTTTATCTCTTGCACATGGCACTTAGGCAAAGGAGTTGCAATTGTTTGAGGGCAATCAATTTAGGGAAGGGAGGATTGGAATATCCCCTTTCTCAGGTCGAATACCCTTAGCCCATTCATTGTTTTCCGATGGCTAAGGGATGAGAAAAAGGGAAACTAAGTCATAATAAATTAATTATAATGTGCAATATAAAAGTTTATTATAAGCACTTAAGTTAATTTATTAATGACAAAATAAGAAAAGAAAAGGGAAAAAGTACTTTATATTTTTTATTTTACCTAGAGAAAATGCGACCCATGTGGAGAAGAAAATAAGCAAGGGAAAATATTAAATGTGGATAAACCGAGTTGATTGGTTGTTTTGGGTGGCTTATGGGCCAAAGCAAATTATAAAAGGAGGTTTCCATGCATGTAGAAGACATCATTTTGACATCTCATAGTTTATGAATTTTGATCTAAGCTTGCATGCTTTCCAAATCAACTCCAAAGGATGAAAACCCTTTGTAGTTGGCTTGAGAGGACGAAAACCCTCTTTAAGCTTAGGAAGAAGAATGAAAACTCTTCTTTCTTTTGAGAGGAAGCTCTACTCAGGGGTTTCCACTGATTTTCAAGGTTCTACTTCATAATTCCAGCAGTGTTGAAGGTCTGATTTTGCAGATTTATGTTGATTCCAGCTAGGGTTTGAAGGAGGATAATTGTTGTTGAGTTCTACCTTTATTTCCTAGCATTTCTATAGTGGAGCGACCCATTTCTGGGTGTGTTCTGAACACCCTAGGGCATATTGAGGTCAGATCTGATTGGTGATTTAATTATCAGATTTTTAAGGATCAAATTCAGCTGATTGGTGTAATTTTTGGGCTGAGGAAACTTTGTTTTCAAGCTTGTCTGAGAGCTGTTCATCTGCAGACTTTTATAAATAAATTTCAGCCTTCATTTGCTCCAAATCTGGTATTTTTCTGATGTTATTACACAAATAAATATTGCTGATCTGTTTTGGGTAATAATTGGGTGATTTTTCTTCAGTTGTGAGTATATTCCATCACCAAGGCAAGTCGCACTTTCTAGAATTAATTCAGATCTGCATAGTTATCATATCTATATATTTTATAAATTGTTCATTTGAAATCAGAATTGTGGTTATTCCATTTGAGGGTTCACATTGTCCATTTGGGGACATTACAAATGCAGAAGATAATATAAGAGAAAAATAAGTTCAAAGTGGAAAGAATGAATATGTGGAAGAAGTAGAAGAGGGAATAGGAAGTAATGATGGAGTAAAGTAGAAGAAATGGATGAATTAGAGAGATCAGCACAAAAACGGTAGTGTGCAAGATAAAAGAGGAAACTAGGAAAATATAGTAGGAGAAGAAAATAGAGAGGACAAAGAGGATATTTGTTACAGCAGAGAGAGAATAAGGAAAGAAGAATATAAAGATAGAGGAGTAGTTAGTGAAGAAGATAATGAAAATAAAATGGGATTAGTGAAGAGAGTAGTATGGAGATAGGAAGTGATACCTCGCCCCAACCCTTGGACCAATCGTCATCCCACGTGTTGTTTTACGAATTTAGAAAGTCACCAAGTGTTGAGGACATATATATAGAAGAGACATTGAGAGATAGTTATAAAAGCACAAAGAGGGGAGCAAGAGAAGAGAAGGAATGTAGAGGATTTCCATGAGCTATTGGGAAAATAGTCTTTTTGAGAGAGAATTAAAAAGAGATAAGGGAAGTAAGCATACAATAGTGAGACAAAAGCAAGATAGTAAAGAGGAAACGGAAGTAGAGAAAGAAAAGAAGCAAAAAGCACCAAAGAATAATATTGCACAAAGCATACCAAGCAAGGTACTGACAGGACAAGGACATAAAATGGCATAGAGAATGAAGCTTCCTTTGTTTGGAAAAGATACCAAAGATGTTGAAGAATACTTGTTTGTATTATATTTTTATTCAAAAAGCCATAACATAATAGATGATCAAGTGAAACTATTTAAGAGATGAGATGTCAAGGGGTACATGAAGATAAGCTCAAAGCATGCCAAAAGTTGGACAAAGTAATCTGTTGTTGCAGGCTCACAGCACCCCTGGATGCAGATCAGGCTTCTAGGTTGATCACTCTAGCATCCAGTGTGATTGCACAACATGGAAACCTCTCTCCAAGCGTGGGACTTGTGAAACTGAGAGAGGAATCTCCAGATTAGAGGCTGGTTCCTCAAACTCCTCTGATTTAGATCTAATGCTTGCACAACTACAGAGGTTCAGATCCTAATCCTACTCTAAATTGCAAGGAGACAGGGGTAGAAGTGCAAAAATTGAAACTAACTAAAGATGGTGATGCACCAAAAGGAGTGGTGAAACATTTCTGTCATGCAAATAGACACAAACCAGAGATTTGCAACATGAAACATACACAGGCTGATAAGATATAACTTAGGATCTGAAATGAAGCAAATAATACAAACAAAGGACCGAAAACCATTCACAAATCTTGCATTATCATTTCCAGACCCAAATCATCGCATTACAACCTCGTAGAGGTAAAAATCATATAATCTTTTGAGAGGTCTCGATTCTTACATCAACCACCTGCTGGAGGTGAAAGAAGAAGTTTTTCTCACAAAAATTGTTCCCTTTTGAAATGAGCCAAATCGCTTTTACAAAGGTAAGGGTCGAGCCTGGGGACGTAAAACGTACAAAAACATGAGAGCCCATCCCTCCTCGACTACAGATGCATTAAAACGGCATGGGGGACCTTACAAACCCATACCCTGTCACTTTGACCGAATTACAGGAGAATGCGACCCATTCTGCATTAAATCTGGTCGCTGAAATGTCACTTCTGGCCATGAACATGCGTCAGAGCCGTTTCTCAATTTTCTCTCTCCAGACTACACCAAAATTCAAGATTAACCTTAATCATGTAGAGAATTTCATAAGCTTTCCGTTGATATAAAGAACGTGCAAATCCGAGCTCTGAATCGAAAGATATGTCGATCTGAAGATTTAGGGCACAAAACAGGTGAAAACGTGTTTTGAAAATCTTTCCCGCACTCTGCCACCTGGATGACACGTGTCAAGCACTGATTGGATGCGTAATTCTCTCTCCTTCCCCGCCTATGGACACGTGTCTTCTTTTTATTGGCTCGGCCGAGCTTGAAACCTCGCCCTTTGACTTTTGGACTTTCTCCTCGTGACACGTGTCGTGATTTGATTGGTCCGCGGTCTGCGCCGCTTTTCGCCCTTCTTCGCCTTAACGTCCCAAATGTCCCGGATGTTGCGAGGACTAGGACTTAGCCAATTTTCACAATTCTTTTTGGCCCAAGCCTTCTTTTTTTTTTTTTTTTTTGCAGCTTTTCACCTTTTCTCAGAACTTGCTCTTTTCAACCTGGACAGGAGAGTTAGAAAAAATCTAAGGGGACCCTGGAAACATGATTTTTTGCCCTGAATCGATCAGTTTGCCTGGGACTTGAGAATTCTGATGCATGTTATCGAATTAACCACTCGGGGTGGATTTGGATAACAGTAACAAAAGAATTTTAAAATGATTTCCATTTCCTACAAAGTCTCGTTTGTCAAAGAATGGTCTTACCAATGATCTATGTCTTCATTGCTCTAAACTGGAAACAATCAAACACCTTTTGTGGGACTGTCTTTTTGCTAGATCCTGTTGGAAGTTTGTGCAGTCCAGTCTATCAACTATTTTTCAAGGAGCTCTTCATTGGCGGGCAGCTTTGTTGGGTGACTCCAATACTCTTATATGTGTTCCTTTTAGGAGTATTTGGAATTGTGTATGCATTTCTGCTTTATTCCTTATCTGGAAACTTAGATGCAATCATGTCTTCAAGAATGAGGTACACAATTTGGCTGATTTCTGTCACACTTGGAGAAGTGAAGTTAGAATGCAATTACTTGCTAAAGGATATCTCTTGATCAAGGAAGCTAAACAATTTGATCCTAGAGACTTTTATTGCTGTCCTTGTTGCTTTAAGGACTAAGTTGTGATTTTCATTGTACATACTGTTGCACAACTCATTCTTTGTGCGGCCATTTGTTGTAAATAATATTTTTGTTAATATGTGAAGCATCTATTCAAAACAAAACAAAGAGCGTAAGAAAAATGCGGGATTTAATTCAAGATGAAGGAGAAACAATGAAGGACTTTGATCAAAGGTTCAAGAATATAGTGCAGAATTTAGATGAACAGTTAAATGGGAAACAAAGGATAGAGTGGTTTGTTTCAGGATTGTTATCATTTATGAGATCATCCATAGATAAGGAGTTCAAAACATTTGCAGAGGCATTAGAATGGCATCATAGTTGGAGGCACAACTCCAGAGAAGATAAGGATAAACAATAGTGAAGACGGAATTGGAAAAATTACAAAATGAGTTAGTCCAGCTAAGGTTAGGGAAGGAAATACAGATGAAGTCTGATATGAGAACAAATTCACCGCTAAAGGTCTCAACACGATATAAAATATGGTGCATAGTATGTCGCGAAGAGGGGCACACAAGGATGGAATCCTCATGTGTGGACGGAATTAGGAGAGTTTTTCGTGGCGAGGATAAATCTAGTAGGAATGACACTGCCAGCAGCTACCAATAATGAAGGAAATATTGTGTTGTGAAGTGTGTAGGTTGTGAGCTCCGCATAATCAGAATATGTGCCCAATACTGAAGTGGCACCGTCAACAAATCAACTGATTTATCATACCATGTATGGCTCGTTTAATCATTACCATCACACATGTCTTGTATTTGATGTTATGGAGGAGCTAAAGGAAATCCGAGCTAGAGTTCTTGCGGTAGCAAAAATGTATCCCCAAATGCACCAACAATGAATATAATACACCCAACATCAATATTTCCAATGCAGAACACTTGCCCGATGCCTCCACCTATGCAACAAAAGGACCGCCTATACAACAGTATAAGAGCTACCATGGGGGATACGAGGAAATAATGGAGGTAGATATCACAATAACCAAGGAGGATATCAAAATCAAGGGGGATACACAAATCCAAGTAGATATCAAAACAAACCGGGAGGATTTCAAGGAAATAATGATTGAAGATACCACAAAGGATACGAAGGGAACAATTTCAATGGAAGATAAAGACTATCAAGAAGGGAGGATTTCAAGGAAATAATGATCAAGATACCACGAGAGGATACGAAGGGAATAATTTCAATGGAAGATAAAGACTATCAAGAAGATAGAGGACACGACCATGAGAGGAGTAATAGAGTTTAAATATCTTTGATGAAAAACAAATGCACAAGTAATTGCAGAAATTGAAATAACTAACAATAAGATGCAATATGATCAAGAACTCACAAGACAAGAATGGCTCCAAATCAACTCAATGCTCCATGTGATAGACTGATGTAAGTCATGTACATATAGGAGGTGAATGTGCAACCTCCTCCTAGATCAGTGGGGAATAAATCTCACTAATTGATACTAGAAGTAGAGTTGACTCCACACAACTAGTAGGCTAACTCAACAGAACTGGTAAGCTAACTCAACACAATGCTACAACTAAGCAAGCATATCCCATGAGTGTAGGAAAGCTCCAAGTAAATAAACAAATACAAGGAAAATAAATATCCTACACTAACACCCCCATAAGCACAACTTAGGTGGGCAATGAAAAAGGAAAGTGGGTCTCGACAACAAGGCCTGATGAGGTACCCACATACAATGCAAATCTCTCATAAAGTGGAGAAAAGGAGAAAACCCAGTGGGAAAAAACTCCCCCAAAAGAGAGACAAGTAACTCACTCAAGAAAACTGGAGAAGAAGAAGAAGTGGGTCTCGGTAACTCGACTTGATGAGGTACCCACATACAATGATCATCCCCATAGTAGAGAGAGAAAGAAGTGAGGACAAGGTCCCCTAAGAAGAGTGTCAATGATGTGGTCCTCTGCATAAAGACTGAAGAGAATCTGCCACACCGAACAATGTTCCTGCCCTTGGGAAGGACAAAAAGGAGCACTAAAAGTTGGCCCACTCCACAAAGGAAGAAAAAGCTGCAGTACTCTGATCTCTACATCTAGTCTATAACTAAAAGGTGGCATAGGTCTAGCAAACGTGTGCACAAAAGACAATGGTAATGCCACTGCAATATACATGTCAGAGAGAGAAGATGGTGGGGGCCAATAACCCTCACAAAGGGATCCACAAGAAGAGGTGGATCATGAAACATCTCTGAAATAGTGGAAGTGACAAATGTCCCAAGGCGGGCACTCCCAACGAGAGAGATGAATGGGTCCTCTAGAATGTGTGATGGCTCAATCGAGCATATTCTTGTAATGAAACACAAGTGAAATCTACAAATAGACAACTCAGTCGAGCAAATACTTGTCCCAATGGGGTTGTTCAATGAGAGAAATGTCTGACAAGAATGTATTAAGCATCACAACATGAAGTAGGAGGAGAAGATTGTTGCGAAGAGTTGTTAGAATTCCAAGATGAAGCAACACTACACTCAAAGGTAAAAACCGGTGTATGTGGAGTGTCATCAATTGAGAAATCAAGATGCAATGGAGCACGAGAGGCAATGGTCACATCTGTCTCAGAGGAAAGTTCTCCAATAGAACACTGCTGCAGAGAGTGAATGGAAGCATGAACCTGGACGACAATGAGCTTTGTGGAGGCAACAGTAGGGAGAGTGCTCAATAGCAAGATCCCGTGGGCAATGGTCAACATGGGACTCATGAATAAAGAAGTACGGAAGAACACTTGACAATGAAAGGGATGTGAGAAGGGGAGAATCTATGGTGGCACTAGAGAATCTATGGTGGCTCTCGGATGATGAAACAAGGTCACCATACAACTTTGTTGGATAATGGTCCAGGCAGTGAAAGGGCACTTAGTGTGCTCGAATGAACGCAATATATCCCTAGAAACAATAAGACCGAGAAGGCCATAGACCTCATCATTGTGGTTAAACCACTCATACTTTTGTAGAGGTTCATCAGGCTCAGGAATGAGACCATGGAGGTAGGGCAACAAACCGTGCATAGTGCAGTGTTTGATAATGCTTGCCTTCCAAGACATAAAGTTCCCAGAGTCGAGCATAACAACAGAATGGTGAAAGTCCATAATGAAAATAAACCCCAAAATATCCCAGATGGCACTTTATAACTTAGTGCGAAAACTACAAGTCCCCAGTGAGTTTTGCAAAAAAAAACCCCAAAATGTAGCACTTTATAAAGTAGTGCGTTTACAAAAATAAATGAAGCCATCATGTAGAGCACGAGAAAAAATGCACTTTTGACCAAAACAATGCTCAAATCCGAGCCACCAATCAAAAGTTATAGAAAATACAATTTCTCGTAAATAATGACTTATTTAATTAAAATTTTGCAAACTGATTAAAAACGTCAAAAGTGAGAGGAAAGGGGGTCGTGCATATACTCGTTGGAACTGGAAAAGAATGAAGAAGAGAATGGTTTAGTTTGTGAGGGGTAATTGGCTTCCTGCCAACCCGGGCCTCACCCTTTGTCTTCGTCAAGCGAAAATACAAGGACCAAATGACTATTCCTCCCTTAATACAAAATTATCCCCAAATCGACTTGTATCAAAAAGGGCATAAAATGATATTTTTTGAATGCAAAGGTCAAATTAGAGTTTAAACCAATATCCACCATGGTAAAGTGGGGTCCACAAGGAGAATGCGTTGGCTGATTTTAGGGTTAAAGCCCTCTATTTCTTTATCCTTTTAGCACTATGGCACCGCCCAACTCCAAAATCAGGTCAGTCAAGCATTGCAGGTTCATAACATGGCAGAGAGCTTCTAAGGTCGATGGAGGGGTGCCACAATTGGATCAAGGCTGTGTTGGAGCGCAAAAACATGAAAATGTGGTGCCAAAGATGAGTTTGAACTGATTGGTGCCTCCATTGATCAGAAAAATGTTGTAGAACCATCCTGAAGCTTGAAGACCAAGAAAATGGAGATCGGGTCGACATGTGTTTCTTGGGACGTAGGGCTGATATGGCACTTTGGACGCCTTCATTGTTTTGTGTGCGCAAGTCTAATGTATAGGATTTTCAGTGCCCACGTAGGGAACACAACGTTTAGCAAATCTTTGCTCGCCCCAACTATTTGTGGGCTCGATTTGAACAACAAAACTCACCGGATGGCTTGGGAGAGCTCGTTGATGTTCTTAGTGTCGTGTCCTCGGTGTGGATGGTTTAACAAGGCTCCTCTATATGTGGGTCGAAGAAAGTCGCTTGGGACGAGTTGCTCTCCTTTGGCTTGACCGGTTGAACTTTAAACGCCCATCTTGGTAGAGGTGAGGTCGCCCAATGCACACAACTTGGTTGTCGACTCACCTTAGCATGTCCAGCAATCCTACCTCTACCAACCCGATCTGCAATCTCGACGAGGAAGTTAGTGATATGGATTATCAAGATATTAAAATTCATGATCGTATAACAAAACAAGATAGAGACATTATAGTGGAAAAACAAAAAAATGAGAGAGAATATCACATACTTTTAGGAGGATGAAGTAGTAGGACTCAAAATGATAGCATGTTAATAGTCTCGGGGACTACAAGAAAAATTGTAGGAATGTTGTAATAAATAGGGGAGATCCTGACAAATAACACGAGGTAGAAAAATAAAAAATAAGTAAAATGTGAATAGAACCAGGAGAAAGAAGAGAAAATCAGTAGTTTTGCTAGATGTGAAGGTTAATAGAAAGGAAATATGTCGTGGATTGTTGGATCTTGGCATGGAGATGAATGTGATACTAAAAACAACATGGGAGGCATTGGGAAAGCCACCCTTACAGACATGAGATTATGAAATAAAAATGGCTAATGGAACACGACAGAACCCATACGGGTCTTGAAAGGAGTAGAAGTTGATTTTATGGGTATCACTAAAATAGTAGACTTTGAAGTCATGGAGACAAATAAGAACCATTGATCATACCTAATATTGTTATCTCTAGAGTGGGTTGTTGAATGTAATGATATTTTTAATTAGTGGATGAAATCACATTTGAAGGTATTAGAATACGACACACCTACCGTTAGAAACTGGTATGACTGCGGTATGGACAGAAGACATTTGGAGAGGCGAAGAAGAAAGAAAGGAGACGGATAGATTCAAAAGAGGATATGGAAGTGTGGCTATATGGGATGTCAGAAATTAGAGAAAGGAAGATGTTACATATGCAAAGAAACGTCAGAGAGGTGGATAAAGATACACAAAGGTGAATACAATACTGCAAAGGTAAATAAAGAGAGCATTCAGCTTGGCAAGTGGAGCATCATATGTAATGTCCCCTTTTTCAAGTCATAATTAATTAATGCAAGTCGATATCCTTTAATCCACTCCCCTTGGATTAAAGGGATTTATTTGGGGAAAAATCGACTTTCTCTTGTGCATTTAAATTAATATTTATTTATCTTGGGCAAGTCGAATTAATAAGGGGCAAATCGATTTATTCTATGAGCCAATTAATTATTATTTGAGGGTAAATCGATTTATTTGGGCAAGTCGATTCCTATGTGTTTTTAATTAATATTTAATTTCTCTCTTGCATGTATCATGTAGAGCTTTGCAGCATATTCCACATGTATTTGCATGATGGAGGGATGATTATTAAGGTCAGAGAAGCGTTCACGAGTACTACGAGAGCTAGAAACATATTGCAGTGTTAATGGTGACAAATAGAGAGAAACAAGGAAGTACTCTGAGACTTGTGCGGCAACAAACAAATCTTCACATCATATTCCAAGTCCAAGGACCAAGTTAATGTATGTATTTTCTTTGTAAATGTGTTTTCTTAGTATATAACTATAATACCACCCTATAATTTACAGAGGCATCCTTAGTGCATCAATATGCCAAGATACGAAGGGAAATGTCGGTCTACAAGTACATATTTTCTAATTGGTAGTCGATAATATAAATAAGTGTAAACTACTAGTTATGAAGGTAACAAAGGTCCCTTTTTTAGATTAACTGTAATGTCCCCTTTTCTAGATTAAAATAATTAATGATATTAAAGTTGGGCAAGGTCATTTCTAATCTTTTTATCGTAAACTGTAGTAGACCCCCTACTATTAAATAGTTTAAATCGGATCTTAAATTGTGACCACAAAAATGCTGAAAAATAACCCCACAAATCACCAATAAAATAACATGCAAGTAATTAAAACACCATGACACATGCAAAAGTGATTGATAACGGAGTTTGGCAATATGCCTACGTCTCCGGGTCCACTAATGTGACCAATCCATTAAAAATCTATTACAAGTACAATTTAAAAACTTACAATACCATAATGGAATCAAAAGACCTACAAAAATTATACCATCAAACCTTCAGAGGACTCGGATTACATCCGACAACGTCCTCTACCTTCCTATAGTACTTGCATGCAGTCATTTTCCCTAGTTCTCCGTCAAAGAGACTGCAAAATGCTTCCAATAACGGCAAATGAACACCAAAATGGGAAAATAATAGGCTCAAGAGAATCGTCTCAAAATTTTGAACATAGCTCCAGGTTTACTCGAGTCCTAAAAATGTTGTCGATTGCTCGAAAATGACAAAATGCGAAAGTAGTCCTTGAAGGACCCGACACCGTCCTCAGCAATGTGCGCTTCGCTACTCCACGAGCTCCGTCTGGCTCTCTTCTATGAGCTCCCGCGAACTCTTTAAGCTCCTCGTGCCGCTTGGAATTAGGCTTGAACGCCTTTCGCAAACTCCAAGACTTGCTTGTAAAAATGAGGGGCTTAGGACCTTTACATACTATGGTCGGGCCCGAAATATGGGTTATACCCCATATCCCATATGCTAACAAAGCATATGCATGGATGGCATAGCGGTTAGATCACTCACGTTGGGGTTGGGAGGTTGGCGGTTCAAATCCCCGCCGTAGTTGCGCGCCGCCGAGTTGCCTCTTTGCTTTGACGTTGAGCTTGACTCAATCGAGTCATTTTGTGGGGTGTGTGCGTTTATCCCACATGCGTTGGGCATGCGTTGGGATAAGGCTTAAAATATCTCAATCGGTGTTTATCCAATCGTGGCTTCGGCCACGTCCTCCCTATTTTGTTTCTTGGGACTCTCATCCCTTCTGCGGCTCGTCGGCTTGTGTGGCGAGTTCGTTGGTGGGTTGAGCAGCTCGCCCGCACCGACAAGTGTGTTGGACAAGTCTCCCGCTTTGTTTCCATTTCGCTCTCCCACTCGATCCTCGGCTCGGTCTCCAACTCATTCTCAGAACTTGACGAGTTGTTTGGAAAAATGAGTTGTTTGAATTACACGGTGGTCGGGTCCCCTTTCGAAACAAGAGTTGGGCCCCTTAGTTTACAACCCTTTTACGCCCGTCGAAGACCGGGAGGTTTGAAAACTATTTTTGCCCCTCATCAACTTGTTGGCCCCACGCCGTGTTGCTTAAGTAATCGTGAATAGTGCCCCGGGTAGTGACACTTGTGCCCTCTACGCCGCCAAATGGACTTTGATCCCATATCAATAGTATCTTGCACATACAATGTCTATTTTGCGCGTTCGATAGGCGTTGGAAAGCTAATGGAGTGCTCTTCCATACTGCATCTTAAGTTTAGGAGAACTTAGGAACATTTGATGCCCAAAAATGTCCTCTAGATCACACCTCCCCACTAAGAAGGCTTTTGTTCCACCAAAAGCTTCAACTGGATCTGGTAAACTCCATATTGTCCATGGAGATCTCTACAGTGGACTTTATGGTCTTCAATACTGCTACTCCAAAAATAGACAAGTTGTTTCCAATCCAAAAGCACTGTGGAAAAGTCCAGTCACCCACTAAATCTGCTAAACGACTCTCTGCATCACCCCAAAGTACAAAAACCAGAATATAGCATAGTGGTTAAGGTTGCAAAATGTATTGAAATGCCAAGAATATCACAGAAAATGGATTAGTGTAAATAGACACAAAGCGCCTTCTAAAGAGGCAATGTCTAACTAAACCCTTGTGAATTGGCCAATACTGCAACTGCAAAAGTAGATCAATATGAAATAGACCACCAAATGCCAAAGAATAGGCGGTGTCCACTGAACTTGTGAAGTTTTCAATCATGACAAAATATCACTTAATATCACTACAAATTATTGTGGGAATAATTCAGAAATCAAACTACAAAATGCCCATAACAAGGCTAATAGTTAGACCTGAATCCCAAAATCGCCAAAGAAAATAATGCATGCCCGCACAAATGTCCCATCCAAAACAGTGAAACTGCCAATACAACAAAATATCACCTAGTGCAACTTGCAAACATGATGTGCCCAAATGTGGGTCTTAAAAACGACAACAGATACAAATCCAAAATAAGACATACTAAAAATACCCACTTTGAATCAGATAAATTGCTATCTTAAATTTAAATCATAACGGAAATCGTCAACCATAAATGTGAGAAGATAAATTTGAGCATGTTAAACTTGTCACTCAACTCTTCACTACAAGTGACACCATTAACCAAATTCAAAGCCAAAATCATATGGGAAAATCTCCTTTCAACATACATCAGGAATCCCACAAAAGTATGCTTTGAAAATTATGCATGCTAATCAACAATATCAGCTATGCAATCAAAAACTATCCAAGAAACAATTTTTACCAATACGAGAGTTGGTTTCCCTTCCCGGTTCAACAACTTGAATAGAAGGCCACAACATAAAATCCTCATGTTTAACGAGGTAATGATGAAACCCCATGTTTTCCAATAGTTTTGAAATAGTTCCAAAACAAGGCATATCTTTTCCAACAAGCCACACAAAGGTTATCCAGACATGGATATGAAAACCAAAATGTGTAAAATAGCCATTTCTCATAGACAAGAAAATGTTGGAATAATTTACCTTCATTTAGAAACTAAGAACTATGCACCATGTGAGAAAAGGTTAACAAATTGTTGAATTTTAAACAACTTTAAGAATGCATCCTGCATTTCTTAAGAATAGTTGTGAATCTAAAATCAATTGATAACCAATTAATACCCAAATGTGAATGAGTGCAAAAACAATGTCCAATACCTGAACAACGTTTGATGCCTGTTATCCAAAATGAGCCCCTGTTTATTTTGGTTAGCTTGCCTTCATTCTTTCCTTTCTTGTGCTTCAACTTCAATTTTCACACATTGCAAGCACTCAAAAGATTCTGGAAATGGCTTCATCAGATAGGATTTTTCTTCCCCTTTCCTAAAAGGTAAAGAAGTCCTCCTAACTCCTTGTATTTTTGAGTTATGGCTCGGCGGAGTTTGAAGGGGAAATTTTCCCTAGGTGGGCCCGCGGAGCTTGGGAGAGTTTTGTGCCAAGGAAACCTCGGGCCGGCGGAGCGAGGGAAGCATTTTTGCCAGGGAAATTTGGCGAGTAGGCGGACCCGCGTGAAAATTTTTGGCACTTAGCCCTTTTGGGCAAAAAAACTCAAAGGAAAAATTTGGCCCGAAATCCCGCAAAGGAAAATAAATTGTTTGAAGCCCACAACCAATCAAGATGCACCACGTGTCAAAACGAAGCGGTGGGGCGGAAGGACTTTAAAGTTTTGGCTTTTTGTCAAAAATTTCTCAAAGGAAAAAATAGAAGCGCATCCCCGCCGAGCAATCAAAAGATGCCACATGTCCATTCATCGGCGAGGAATCGGGCGCCGAGAGGATTTAGGAAATTTTGCCAAAGTTGCGAAAACACAAAAGGCAAGAATGGGCCGCATCTCCTTAACCAATTAGAAAGTGCCACGTGTCTCTTGCGCAAGGCCGCGGAGGATTTTGGAAAATTTTCCAATTTTGCGAAAAGGGGAAAAAGGTCAAATTTTGGCCTGCAGACCCGATTTTTGCCCTAATTTCATCATTTTTGCCCTAAATCTTTAGAGGGGCATATCTTTCGCACTAGAGCTCGATTTTCGCGATTTTGGTATCATTGGAAAGCTAGTGAAATTCTCCACACGATGGACACTTCAATTTTAAATTTTGATGGAATTTTCGGGAGAAAAATGGGAAAACGTCTCTGGCATGGAAAAATGCAGAAAACGACCCCAACCACCAAAATTAATGAAGTATGGGCCTCTTTCTTGCTCTGCGAAGCAATGTACGATGAAGTATGGGCTTTTTCATGGAAACCCATCATTTTGCAGGCTAAATAAACGGATCTTGTCAATGGTTGGAGTTTTAAAATCGATTTGCCCGCGTTTTCTTATTTCCTTCATTCTGTTCAAGCATAAAAAGCCGCTTTGGCTCATTTGTAAAAAGTTGTTCATCCTTCTTCTCTATCTCTCCCTTTGTTGGCTAGATTTTCTGCATATAGCTAGATAAATCTCCTCATTTACCAAGTGAGGCTCCCGTGTCAAATTTGTCAATAAAAATATGCTAGTATCTATATGGGGTTTTACTTTAACTATTCAACTCATGAACCATAGCTGTATAGCTCTGCAACAAGTAAGCAATTGTTTAAGAAAGGAAATATTTATAGAAGAAGAAATAATAAAACACAGGGAAGAAATGGGGAAGATGTGCAACCCAATCAATAGATAACAGAGTTGATTGCATGCACATAGAAGAAACCAATAGATATCAACACACAGAATTATAAGCAAAGGAAACTCCAAATCTAGATCTAAAATAACACAAAGTTTATAGAAGATCTAAGATAAAAAGCTAGAAACAAAATGCACCGTGACACAAAGTTCTCCGAAATCTGCTCCTTTATATTCCTTTGCTTCAAGTGGCTATCAGGGGTTTTAGCACAAAGTCTGGAACACAAGAATGCTGCTTACAAATTCTCGATCCATTAACCCGAAGGTTCTTCCTCTACTTATAGAATGTAGAGGGGCAATTACAAGTCGGAAGCTTTTAGTTGAACTGGCACATGTGGAAGTGGGAAAGGAAACAACTGCAATCTCCTCTCTGAATTCCTCTTTGCATGACATGCATGATTTCAGAATCAAGATAAACCTTATATTTTGCACGCCTGCCACCTATCTCCAAGTAGTTGACTTCTTCAAGTAATGGCTTTTAAACCAATCACTTAAGTTGTATAATTTAATTGATCGCTCAATTACTTTGTCGGAGGAAATAAGAGAAAGAAGAAGAAAGAGGAAAGTCAGCTTGTCCTTTTTCATATTCTCGTGATGCAATGCATTCTTTTGCCTTTGATTCTCACCAAACCGGATTTGGAAGCGGATCTGAAGCGCTGATCTCGAAGCGGCGGCGGATCTCGAAGCGGCTGGTTCTGAAGCAAGTGACCGTGATTTGCTTGCAGTATTGCCTTTGACATGTCTTCCTTCTTATCCTCAAGCTTTTGCAGTTCTTCTCCAAGACATGCATCGGCAATATTTGCCGTAGATAACTCATCTTTTTATTTTTAATTACATATGAGCAATTAAAAATTCTGAAAGCACTCTGGTGAATGCAAATTCAATGAAGGCTTCAACTGGAAGATTGGGAGCACATGCACAAGATCTTGGAAGAAATTTTCCACGCACTGACTTCTACACGGGTTGCATCAGAAACAAGAGGATGAATTTTTGTCGGAAGCTTTTGCAATTATGAGATCTGGATCTCGAATCGATCTGGGTCTGGATTTGTGTCTCCGATGTCAAGAAATCTGAAGTAATGCATGATTCCACTGAGCTTTCTCATTCATCCCGCTTTGTCATGGCTAGAGCAATCTTTGTCTGAACAATTCTTTTCCTCTATATTCGGCCGGAATTCTTCACAACCGGTGCAAGTCTGGATAATTCTTCAAATTCAGAGGATATGTTCAATGTATCGACATTGATTTAAGCTTCATTTCTCTTATAAAAGCACCTGTGATGAATTCCCGCAATTAATTCGCATAAAGATGGCAACCGAACATGAACAATGAATTTTAATCATAAAAATCTGCATATATCAAGTCTGTTGCCCCAAAATTTGATGCTTTATTTGCATGCAAAGCAAACATGAATTTTACCAACTTCACCTGAGCACCTGTACCACTATGCAGACAATTATTCAGACACAAATCAAGCTCCTTCAAACCTAGGCGCCAAATTTGGAAGCTTCCAACATTAATTACACCTTCTGAGCAAAATTCCTCTCCAAATGGGGCGCACTTTTTGTCTGGGCTGCACTTCTCTGCTTTTGAATTAATTAATTCATCCTTATGGCAGCCCCTGCTTATATAATCCTCATAATTCTATAATTAATTAATGTCTTTCCTATTCCTGGCAATTAATTAATTATTTAATAAGCTTTACTCTTCAAATGGGGCGCCTATTTTGTGCATGCTCATGGCTGCCATTAAATAAATTAAATTTATTTAATTTTAGACTTCTGCTTCCAGTTAACTCAAGCCTCACAGTATGCTTTGACCTTAGCCACTGAAAATAGGAATTAATTAAATCAATTAATACTTTAAAAAGTATTATTTCTCTCCCAAATGGGGCACACTTTTTTGTCATGAAGGGGCTGCATTAAATAAATAATATTTATTTAATTTTAGAATTTCTAATTCCAATTTCCTTTATCCACTTTTCCCTTGTTGACTTTTCCTCATGCTTGGGCACCAAAATTGGGTGAATAAATATTATTAAATGCATTATTATTCACCCAAGGTGGGTCGCACTTTTTGGCAAGGGTGAATTCTATTTTTAAAAGCCAATTAACAATGGGATTATTCACCCTGCACCGCAGCTCCAAAAATCCCATGATCCACTTAAGTTGTTTGACTTTCATAATGGGATTATTTACCCTGCAAGGTAGGTAATAAAATCCCATTAATACCTTAAGTGATTTTTCTTTTATTTCACAATGGGAATTTTTACCCTGCAAGGCAGGTAAGAAATTCCCGCTCTCTCTTTGCCTCTAATTTTCCCATTGTGACTTAAGTGGCGTTGCTTCCATGGGAAAAAGTACCTTCTTTGCAGCAGTACAAAATTCCCACCGCCTCGTTGCTTCCAAAATCCCATGATTCACTTCAAACCCTCTTTTTCCAAAAATGCGGCTAGCCCAGAAGAAGCTTTTTGGTGCACGACTTCGTCTTTTCCGAGAGAACCAGACCTCCGATGGCGAATTCCTTCTGGCACAACGTGCATAGGTGATCTCTAGATACTCCAGCCAAGAATCAGGCCAAACCGGCAAAGGAATTGATCCAGAGAAATTTCACAGAAAACAAAACGGAAAACACCAAAAACACAAAACGTTGTCAGAAGTCACAAATAAAGCCCAGGATTCATTCCTGGTTAAAACCCTACTAGTATATGGGAATATTGACATGTAAGATCACAACAAGGTTAAACTGGAGCACAATTTGCTTCAAACGGGCTCAAAATAATTAAATACAAATTTCCTACAGGCAAACCCCAGCTGACAAAATATAACAATTTTGGGCATCTAGGTATTTGGCAAAATTGGCTAATATGGCTCTCTGGGAATATCTTGACACAACACAAACACTTCTTCTGCAATAAAAACACAAAACGACCCATTATTTTAAAAGTACAAAAATTTTAACATGGGGTAGTCTCAGATTTCAGGGTGAAATCTGGGACACCACCCTTATTTTCTTCCCAAGGTCGAAAATGGAGTTTGAACCTCCTCTCCGCTCTGTAATGGCATTTTTGCCTCTTACCCGTGAAATGATGCACTTGTGTAAATTCTCCGAGCAATAAAAAACGTGTTTTTGTGATGCATTTGTCCATCCTTGGCTCGTTTTCTTTGTTGTTTTCCTTACCTCTCTTCATTACTGAGGTATTTGTGCATGTTTTTGGATGTTCATTGCAGGTTTTGGAGCCGTGTTCATGGATTTTGGAACATTTCTCGTGTGAAATCCATCTTTGGTCTATGATACACTTGTCCATCCTTTCCATTGCTCGCCTCTCTTTGTTTCCATGGCAGGTTTGATAGATGATCAGCACTTCCCTTCTCTCGGTGTATCACCGTTTTAGTGTAGGCTCTTTTTTTCTTGTTTACTTCCTCTCCTTGTCTCCTTGGAAGTTAGATTAGGTTAGATTAGCTTGCCTGCACTGGAATAGCTTGTGGCAGGTAGTTTAGGAAGAGGAACCAGCCTTCTCTGGAGAGCTTTCCCCATTTGCAAAGGTCCCACACTTTAGGAAAGCTCAATGTTGTGCAATCACACCAAATGACATTGCCTTAGAAAAGCAGATCCATAACTCATTTGGGGGTGTTGTGAATTTGCACTAACAATGCCATTTCCATATCTTAAAATGGAATGGTCTTTTCACTTGCTCCTAATTATAGGACAGCAAAACAACAGATACAAATATCATACCAGAAAGGAAAGCTTCACAATATGGTTTACTCACCAAAACACTATGACGAATGCTAACTCTAACTGGATTCAATTTCCATATCCATCACCCTGCAAGTGAGATCAAGAGAGATCCATTTGTCCCTCTTATCACATGGTTTCTTGTTTTCTACAAACAACCTGTACTCCCAACAATTGCACACTACAAATGGAAGATCAACAAGCCCAAATGTCTGCACAAACTGAATCAAAACCACTGAAAATCTGATATCAAAAATGCAAAATAGAAGCTAATCCAACATTCTACCAACTCTGATACCAAAACTTGATCCGTAAACTATAGTAGACCCCCTATTATTAAATAGTTTGAAATCTGATCTTAGATTGTGAACAAAAATGCCCGGAAAAACAACCCCACAAATCACGGATCAAATAGCATGCAAGTAATTAAAACACCAGACACACAAAAGCGATTGATAACGGAGTTCGCAAATATGCCTACGCTCTCGTGTCCACTAATGTGACTTATCCATTAAAACTCTATCAAATACATTTTAAAAACTTACAATACCGAATGGAATCAAAAGACTTGCAAAAATTATACCATCAAACCTTCAGAGGTCACGGATTACATCCGCAATGTCCTCTACCTTCAGTAGTACTTACACGGTCATTTTCCCCTGGTTCTTCGTCAAATTAACTACAAAATGCTTCCAATAACAGAAAATGAACACCAAAACGGAAAAATAATAGGCTCGGGAGAATTGTCTCGGAATTTTCAACATATCTTCAATTTATTCCAAGTCCTAAAAATGTTGTCTAATTGATCAAAAATGGCAAAATGCGAAAGTAGTCCTTGAAGAACCCGACACCGTCCTCAAGCAATGTGCGCTTCGCTACTCCACGAGCTCCGTCTAGTTCTCCTCTGCGAGCTCCCGCGAACTCTTTAAGCTCCTCGCGCCGCTTGGAATTAGGCTTGAATGCCTTTGCAAACTCTAAGACTTGCTTGTAGAAATGAGGGGCTTAGGGCCTTTATATACTACGGTCGGGCCCAAAATATGGGTTATATCCCATATGCTAACATTAGCATATCTTGCAGATGACATAGCGTTTAGACCGCCGCATGTATTAGGGTCGGGAGGTTAGCGGTTCGAACCCCCCGCCATAACTACTGCTGCCGAGTTGCCTCTTTGCTTTGCACTCCAAGCTTGACTCGGTCGAGTAATTTTGAGGGGTGGGTAGGTTTATTCAATATGTTTCGGGCGGGTGTTGGGGGAAGACTTAAATTAGCCCAGCCGATGTTTATCCAATCGTGGCTTCGACCACGTCCTCCTCGCTTTCTTTGCTGCATGGGACTCATCCCTTCCATGGGGCTTGTTGTACAAGGTTATGTAGCGAGTTGGTTGGTGGGTGGGCCGAGCGGCTCAACCGCACCGACAAGTGTGTTAGACATGTCTCCCGGCTCGGTCTCCGGCTTGGTCCTCGGCTCGATCTATAACTCGGCAAGTTGCTTGAAAAAATGAGTTGTTTGAATAACATAATCGTCAGGTCCCCTTCCAAAACAAGAGTTGGGCCCCTTAGTTGACAACCCTTTTACACTTGTCGAAGACCAAAGGTTCGCAAATCATTTTTTTCCACTCATCAACTTGTTGGCCCCACAACGCGTTGCTTAGCAACTGTGAATAGTGCCCCAAGTAGTGACACATGTGCCCTCTCGCATCGCTAACTAGGCTCGATCCCATATCAGCGGTATCTTGCACATACGATGTTCATTTCACACGTTCCAATAGGCGTTGGAAAGCTAATGCATTTTTCTTCTTCTTGTACTTGTACTAGTTCCGGGAGAACTTGGGAACATCTAATGCCCAAAAATGTCCTCCAAATCATCTTTGGGAAACTTAATAATATTATTATTAAAATAAAAAGTATTTTTAAATACTTAAAAGTAAAATTAATGATTTAACTAAGTCGGCCAAATGTAACTTTATGTTATATTATAAGGCAACTTATGTTTTATTATTAGAAATAAAAGTGACTTTTAAATAAAGTTGGTCGCCAAAATTGAAAGAAAGAGGAAAGAGAAGTTATAAAAGGAGGATGAAGGGATTCATTTGGGGCATCTATCATCTATATATCATCTTGATTTTATGAAGTCGAGCACTTGTGATTCTACTTTCAATTGAGGACAAAAATCCTCTTAGCATCCATCACTTGAGGACGAAAACCCTCATTGTGATCAGATTTGAGGACAAAACCCTTAATATCTTCTTGGTGGCTTCACTCAAGGGTCACATTTGAGTGTAATTTCAGATCATCACAGCTAGGGCATGATTTGCAGCCATTTCTAGGGCTATCTACACCCCTTTGGATTTTAGATCAACGTTTAGGGCATCAATAGCGAGACGGAATTGGTTGGTTTCAGTTTGCAGCGTCTCCTTTTGGTCTCCTCTTGTCATCTGGAGCGTCTTTTGTGAGAAAATTGTTGTAATCTTATGCGGTATTTTTCTTGTTTTATGGTGTGAAAATAAATAAATATATATATACATATATATATCATCTACTTGTACCAAGAGGATTTTTAGATGTTTTGGGCCTTCTGGGTATTTTTGTATTGTGATTATTTGATAAATAAAAGAATATTTCAGATTGTTGTATTTTTGTCTTACGGGTTTGCATAAAAATCAGACTGTTGTTATATTTTGAATAAGGGTTTCAGCTGAATTCCAAAATTGTGCTAATCTTCCCTAAAAGGGATATTACAATGGTATCAGAGCACTTGATCTTACCAACTTGTGATTCAGAAGGAGAAGATAAAATGGCGGACATAATTTTTGATGATGTTAGGTTTGAGAGGTTTGCCCAAGGGCAAGAGAGATTGGCTAATATGATGGCACAGTTGATCCATACCATGCAACATCCGAATGGTGAAGGAAGCTCTTCAAGGGAAAACAATAAAATCCAACCACCAAGAATCATGAGTGATTCTTCATCTAGGTCATTCCAGCCTACTTTCCTTCCAAAAGAAGAAACCATTCCGGTGAGGGAAACTCAACCCTCCATAATGGATGACATTGCTGCCAGCTACATTGAATATAGAGCCCTTCCAATTGAGATCCGGAAAGAACTACCACTTGCCAACTTCATGGGATTGAAGAAAGATCAAGTTGGAATTGGACCAAGACCTAAACCACGAGCTACACAAGGAGACTTGCAGCATGTCTTGAGGAAGGAAGAGGAAAAGAATTTCCAAATGGTAATGGTGGAGCAAGAAGAACAATCAAAGTTGTTGGAGATTGAGAAGGAACAGCCCATAGAGGAATCCACCATGCAAGTTGAAGAGGAAGAGTCCTCCAAAGAAAAAGGTATGGATTCGAATGAACAAAATGTTGGGGTTAAAGAGAAAAAGAATTCATATTTTCAAGTGCAGAGGATGTAATGAAGACCCAACAAAGGTGTGATGAATGGCTAAGAAGAGCTAGGGAAGCTAAGTTGATAGTTGCTCAAGAAAAACAACACCTATGGGAAATTACTAAATTATGGTAAAAAAATATCCCTTGACGATGATGAGGGAAGAGGGAGAAATCATGGAGCATGAGCCAAAGAAAGAAGGAAAGTCAAATTTGCAAGATTGTGGAGAGAATTTTGTGGTTAAAGCCCAATGGCCGGATGATAATGTTGATGTTCGCTTGCTGGGATTTTCAGAACAACAATCAATAAGAAGCAAGTTGATGGTGTTCATGACTCGACAAGAACTATGAAGATGCTCCATGCATGTGTCAATAAAATATAGATGAAGTCAAGGCGGAAAGGGCTTGACTTGTTGAATGTGAAGAGTCTAAGAGGAAGGAGAATGTTGATCCTAACTTTAAAATTATGAGTCACAAGGATGGAGGTGTTGAATATATCTCAATCATTCTTCATCCGGCAAAGGAAGATGAGCAAGTTGTGGACAACCAAAGGTATAAAAGTGTTGTGGATTTTCAGATGTGTTGTCATCATGGGCATCATGTTGAAAAGAATGATCTTATGTCAAGTTTGATGCTTCATGGTATATCACAGCAAATTTTTGGTCATCATGGACAACATAGTGAAAATGGTGATAGAGTGAAGAACCCTTTGAGGGGCAAAGGGCACATAGATACTTTCATACAAGTTCCAAATTGCTTGTACATGAAAGTTTGGGATCCGGGTGATCTTTGGAGATTCAAGAAGGGTGAGACTTGGGTAAAATGGGATCTTTTGGTTATGTGTTATCAACTTAACATAGTGGGTATGGATATGGGAGTTGTCTCAAATTTTTGGATTGCTGTCCACCACATTTCCAGTTTCTCCCATATACATTTTGTTGAGATAGAAGAAGATTTTGTCACAAGAAAGATGCATATTCCACCTACATTGATGAGGTTTTGCAGCTGTTACAAGATGGTTTCCAACCACCATAAGCCCAAGGTTGAGTAAGAAAGTACAATGCTACAACCAGGTATATGATGCTCTTTCTAATTTCATGTGTTGAAATGATAGTACTTTCCTTGGACAAAGATGAATTGGCAAGTTTGATGAAGTTCTCTTGGTCTAACATGATGTATGAAAGGGGTCGATTGATGAGATCAGTAAGTGCAAATATTCCAACACCCTTACGACTATCTGGGAGGGAATTAAAAGCAAGGGTGGATGATCTACTACCTCCCACGGAAAAGGAGAACATTTTGGGGACAGCCATGCCCCAAACTTTCAGCTTGAAGGCCAAAATCATCACTACAAGTGGGTTTACAGTGCCTTCGGTCGGGGAAGAGGTTCTTTTCAGTTTGTGACTGCTAATATGATATTTTCAGTCTTTACATTGCTAATCTCAGCCACTGCATTCCCCGCATTGTTGATTTTTGCAAAAAGGTTTCAATTTGGTACTTGTTGTACCTTTTTCATGTTGTTGGTCATAAAAATAACAAGTATAGGACTGTTGTTATCAGCTAAGGACAGCTGTGAGCTTGCACAAAATAAGGGAAAGTCTTTGATGGAAGAAGTTGGAGAAAGGGTTCAGCTGAAGAAGATCTTCATGGCAGCCACCAAGGTACCTAGTTGGATGAAAATCCAAGTGATTTGTGGCCATTATAATTCATCTCCAGCCTATCCACCATCTGATTTTTATGAGATAAGCACGCCAAATCATGGCAGGAGCCATTAGAACCCAAGGATCTAGTATCCCAAAACCTTCTTTGCATAGGAGCCAAGTAGGACAGCAACAACACAATGACATGGGCATATGGCAGCCTTCAATCTTGCGGGAGTATGCGGATGTTTCCAGATATCTACAATTTTTTTAGGATCAACTTGAGGTAGAATGGCATTCATTATCCATTTGGGATATATCATACTATGTTCTTTGGCAAGAGCTATCCCATTTGACAAGTACAGGGTCTAGGCTCTATGAGCACTACAACATGACTCATCACTTTGGCATAGTGATACTTGTGCATATGAGCTAACATTTGCTTGAGGGCAAGCAAATTTGGGAAGGGCGGACTGTAATGTCCCCTTTTCTAGATTAAAATAATTAATAATATTATTTAAGTTGGGCCTGGTCATTTCTAATCTTTGGGCAACTTAATAATATTATTATTATTAAAATAAAAATTATTTTTAAATACTTGAAGTAAAATTAATGATTTAACTAATTCGGCTAAATGTAACATTATATTATATTATAAGGCAACTTATGTTTTATTATTAAAAATGAAAGTTACTTTTAAATAAAATAAGTCGGCTACTATAATTGAAAGAAAGAGGAAAGAGAAGTTATAAAAGGAGGATGAAGGGGTTCATTTGGGGCATCTATCATCTATCTATCATCTTGATTTTATGAAGTCAAGCACTTGTGCTTCTACTTTCAGCTATTGAGGATGGAAACCCTCTTAGCATCCATCACTTGAGGACAAAAACCCTCAATATCTTCTTGGTGGCTTCACTCAGGGGTCACATTTGAGCGTAATTTCGGATCATCACAGCTAGGGCACAATTTGCAGCCATTTCTAGGGCTATCTACACCCCTTTGGATTTCATATCAGCATTTAGGGCATTAGCAGCAAACAGAATTGGTTGGTTTCAGTTTGTAGCGTCTCCTTTTGGTCTCCTCTTGTCATCTAGAGTATCTTTTGTGAGAAAATTGTTGTAATCTTATGCGGGTATTTTTCTTGTTTTATGGTGTGAAAATATATATATATATATATATATATATATATCATCTACTTGTACCAAGAGGATTTCTAAATGCTTTGGCCCTTCTGAGTATTTTTGTATTGTGATTATTTGATAAATAAAGGAAGATTTCAAATTGTTGTATTTTTTGTCTTACAGGGTTTGCATAAAAATCAGATTGTTGTTATATTTTGAATAAGGGTTTCAGCTGAATTCCAAAATTGTGTTAATCTACCCTAAAAGGGATATTACAATAACCTTTTCCTTTAAAGGATATATAAGAATGTAAACCAAGTGGTAAAAGAAATATACATAGAAAGAGGTGTATAGAAAAGAGTGTATAAGAGACGTTGTATGGAGAGAGAAGAGTGGAGCAAAGGTATGTATAAGTATAATGTCATAGAGAATGTGTGCAGAATAGCATTGTAAATGGCAGTATAAGATAGATTGGAACTAAGACTTGTTACGTATTTGATAAGTACATATGAATAAAAATAAGATAGTTAAGAGAAACATCTGTGTTATGTGGAACTGAGACTAATTATGTATTTAATAACTATATATGTGAATAAAGAGAATATGGTTTAGGGAAATAGTTGTGTTATGTGTGTATGCTAGAATCATAGACCTGCTTCGTTTTGATTTGAGTAATATAACAAGTATAAGTAATCTAATAAGCAACCTGTCTTCCTCTACGGAATATTAGCTCTAGCCTAGACCCCTTGAACCACATAAACTAATAACCATTATCTAGTTTATGCTAACAATGCTCAACTCAACCTCGGTGTTCATCCTCAATTCATTGATGTACCTAGCCACCTTTTCTTGGTCTACTTCGTTATGAACGGACCAAATGGTTATTTTATGGAACTTCTCAATGTGATCCTCGACATTGATATGATCAGCTGTAATTTTCCTTGGTTTCTAATTAAAATAATAAATAAAATATCTAGATTTCAGGGATTAAATTCAATTTTCAGTATTCATTTTACGCTCCCTGAATTAAATTCTGCAGCTCCTTTCATAAATCCAATTTAATCAGCTGGTAGGAATTTTCCCTTCAATTTAGCAACATTCAATCCCACTGAGTGATCTTCTCTTTGCCTATTTTGTTTCTCTCAGTTTGGACTTCCTTCCACCACAAGGCTGCATGACCTTTCACCTTTTTCTGACTGACCTTCTCCCTCTTGTGATCAACGATGTCATCAGACTCAAAATAATCCTCTATCTCCATAAGCCACTCTATAATTCCTTGAGATTCAGGGTTCCTAAAAGCTTGGACTCCCTTCTTCATGCCCCATCCAATCCTTCAAATAACTCTAAAGAGATTCTCTGCACTTGCCTCTGATTGTTGTTCATTTTCTTGCTTTTGTTTCTCTTCCTCTCTCTTGGCTCTTCTTCAGCATACCCACAACTCCTCTTGATAAAAGAACCTTTTCTTTTGGCTTCTTCAACAACATCCAAACTTGTTTGCACGTTTCTCAAGTAAGCTACAACCTCATCAAGCCTTCTCGCTATGTTTGCAGTTGCTGCTCCATCTCTACCCACCATTCTTTTGGGAAGCATCTTGACTCTCTTGGTTAATCAGAATCTACTGCTGCAATCTCCTTGGTTGAAAACCTACGTAGGCAATCTTCATATTTTCCAACTGGAGTCAAAACAGATCCAATACCATATGGTGCACTCAAGGTAAGGGGATCAAGCTAATGACAGCCTTGTCCTTGCAACATGAGGCCAAAATTCAGTACTATTAACATAACATGATGATAACACCGCTGAGAGGAGATATATTGAGGGTGGTCAAATAGAAACTAGTTCATCTCTTTGAAAGTTACATTATCTTGTAAATGGCATATCCAACTTTGACAAAGAGACCAACTTTGAAGAACGTTACCTCTAACCAATTCCAGGTTGTTAAACAATCATGAACCAGTCATGTTCAGCTGCTATGACACTCAATGGCAAGTTAGGACTGTTTCACCCATAACAAGGTTGCTATATTTGTAGCATCATTTGTCTTCGATGGCAAGTTAGGACTGTTCCACCCACTCCAATGCATACAAATAGCCTTACAATGATACAAAACAAAACAAAAATATCGATCAGATTTTGGCATCATTCATTATTGTCCTCCAAGCACAAGAGATTTCATACTGATACAACATTTACAACTCACTTTTGGGACTTGTATAGAAAGAAATAAAAAGAGGCATTTTTACAAACACAGCCTAAACTTTGAAAGGGTGTTTCTCGTTACAGGAAAGACATTGCACCATAAACTTTATTGATCCTCCAACTAGAACAAAAACCTATTTTGGGAATGCTATTGTTTTGCCTGAAATTGCTCCAATCTCAATATCCTTCAACTCACCAAAATGCTTCTGTTTTTCTAAAGAGGAGGATGACCCCAACTGAATTTTTTGTGTCCCTTCACGTTCTCCATAACCTTTCTTTTAGTGCCTTGGACACCCTCTGAAACTGTGCCAACCTTCACACCCTTGCTCCCAAGCAAAAAAAAAGTCTTTTTCCACTTCTTTTGCTGGTTTAATTTATACCCACGGTCATGATCGGATCTTCTGAGTGTTCTTGGGTCCCTTAGGGCATTTTCCATCCATCCTTTTCATGGTTTTCTCTCCACAATTTTTCTTTCTTTTCCTTTCAAAATACTCGAGCATCATCCGAAAACATCCTCTTTCAGTCAAACTGCCTTTCCCTTTGAGCCTGGCAATGGGAGTTTGGGTTGTTGTTGTTCCTCCATGTTCTTGACAGTTAAAGTGTCCATAATGTTGAACCTATCATGACTCAAACATTTTAAAACTTCGCAATGTGCACTTTCCTTCAAAAACAGCTCAACAACAGGGAAAACAGATTTTTCATTTTTTAAATGATGTGAACCTACGTCCTTTTGTTGGAATCATGCTAGTGGCATCTTGTCATCTTGACAAGTTTAGGTATCCCTTCCACTCTTTATGGAATACTTACAAAACATACAATGTGTTTCTGTCCCAAAAATATCTTAAGATAGGCAAACACAGTTTTCTCCAAATAATAATGTGAGCATCCATTTTGAGGATGCATACATATTCAGGAGCATCTTTGGATAGTCATGAATGTTCCCAAAGCTGACCATCCTTCACCATGGCTCATGGGCCTTACTCCTACAAGTGGGGACTATTGTCACCCAAAAGTTGCACCCTGATAGAGAATGGTGTGTGTACTCTCTCTCCTGTTGACAAAATTGGAACACCTCAAGGCTGTGGGTAACCTATGTCTGAGGTGAACCTCCAGAGAGGGTTGGTTCCCTTGTGAATCACCTAAAAAACAAAAACTTTGACAAGGAAAAGGGAAGAGGAATGCGGGAAATGGGAAATAAGGGTGATACACCAATAATTTAACACATGAGAAAAAATCAAAGATCCACACACCTGCACAACTCTAAGCTATTTTACATAATAAATTCAAGGGTTTAGGAGAAAGGACAGCGGTAGAGGGAGTAAATTCCACACTAAGGCAATACAATATCCTATCAAACACAATGAAAAATCAGAAAACAGCAGTATGAGAGGGAAAATAGAGCTTTTTTATTCAAAGGTGCAAGTACAAGGCTAGAATTGCTAGAGCAAAACAGCCCACAATGTGTTTGATATCAATTTCTACAATCAAATCAACCTTTATTAGACTGCTGCCTTTTTAAAATAGCTTGTCTGAGCTATTTTTTATTTATTTTACTTATTTTCTTCAACCCCTTTTGGTGCCACAGCAACATGCATGATTTAATTCATTAAATTTCCTCATATCTCTCTCCCTTTTGGCGCCACAGTCCTGACTGTCTGCTGCATGCATCTTTAATTTATTTCTTTCTCTTCTATCCTTGGTGCCAACACTTAACCTGACTGCTGCATGCTTCTTTAATTTATTTCTTTCTCTTCTTTGGCGCCATGTCTAAAACAGTCATGCTAAATTTAATAAATTTCATTCATACACTCATCCCCTTTTGGCGCCAAGGATTAATTTAGAACAGCAGTTGCTAAATTTATCCAAAAGCACTTCTCTTTTTAGCCAATTTCTATTTGGAGCAGCACTTTGTCTCTACCTCTTCCTTACAAGGATGTAGTAAGTGTGAAGTAAGCGTTCGAATGGTGTTCATTTTGATTTAATTTGTCTTATTATTATTCATCAAATTTACTATGAACTGCCAACTTGTCGATAAGGCTAGCCATTTGCTTCCTCATCCATCAGCATTATTTTCGATATCCATGAAGACGAGGTAAGTAACCAGTGGCTCCATTGTATACCAAAATCTCTCAACAAAAATATAGTTCTCAAAATAAATTTGTACAATGTTAAACTGTGGAAATCTCAGAAAATTAAATATATAGTTTTCTAAACTTACCTACAACGTTCCTCTGGGGTCAAATCTATCCCAGAGGATGGCTTCTTGAGGTTTAGTAAAGTAAAAATATGACGAGATGTAAGCTCAAGGGAATGACAATGACTGTTGCGGTGCAGGAATTTCATCGTAGGTGAAAAAGTGCATAGGAAATGATAAGTGTTACTCTGACTGGATTTACCTTAATTAACGTATGGGTTACCAAAGATCTGGCTATAATTAGTATAATTTAATGACAATTAAGTTGGAACCAGGGCCATTTCATGATAAAGTGAGATCCTTCCAATTGATTTACGATTTACCGTTTGTGGTTCCATTGACTACCTTTACCAAAGCTACTTGGGTTTTTCTTCTTTTCTTACAGTACTTGACATACTCCTAAATATGTGTTCATTTTTCATAAATAAGGGTAAATGGCCCTTTTTGGGGCTAAACCCGAATTAGCTTGGCCTGCAAAGACGACCTGACTGAATTAAAATTCTTTACTAAAGTAGCCCGCACCACACTGTAAAGATTGGTATCGATATTCAAATCAATTTGACAAGGAAAAAGAAAACTGTCATAAAAGCTTCGTGTGAAATTGGGTAAAAGCTTGGCTAAATTCCCAAATAAAAGAAAAAGAAATCAAAACATAAAATCTTACAGTGTGACTTAATTTGAGTTGTGTTGGCCACCTTGAATAGAATTAAAGACTGTTACTCTTCCACCTCCAGCCAATATCTTCTCCACACTTGGGCAGACTGGGCAACAACTCTGCTGCCCGAATTTCAGCTGCTGTTAACTCGGAGGAATGTCTGGGTGGCAAGAGGGAAGAGTGTAAAAAGATGGTGCCAAAATTTATACATGCTGTTATATCGAGGGGAGAATGAAGAGACGCAATCCTTATGTTTACGTTCTTATCGGCACTTGCGAAAGAAACGAGGAATCGAATGGAAGGCGCCAAATATGAGCATATATTGATACACATTCCGCCAAATTCAGGCGTATTGCGAAGGATCCATAAATTTTAGAGCCAAATTTTAAAAGCCACTAGCGTGATATCTTTTTCCATTGTTACATTCGCCTGCCGCGTGGCAACCTGGCACTCTACCAATCATTTTATACAAAAACTCATGTTTTGTATTTATTGCCCCAACAACAACTACCAACAAAACAAAATATGGTACATTTTTTATTCATTGGAGGTTTAGTTTATTCTAAGCGACGAAGGTGACTATCATGAGAGGTTTCGGGTTGGGAGGAAAGGTTATATATTTATGTCCTTCACGAAAGTGATGTTAAATTGTTGAATTGTTTTAAAGGTAGTATTGTTTTTTTTAACGATTAGCATCAAATAGTTTTAAAAGTAAGACAGGGGGCCATAAAAGTGGGTTAACATTTGGGGCTATTTTGTATTTTGAGTAGTTAATTTAAATTCACAAAAAAATTATATTGCTCTCCAATTAAAAAAATTGTTTGGGAAATGTTCCATGAAAATAGATTTGTCTTGAGCATTTTAATATGACCTTTAAAAAAGTTGTTTGGAAAATGTTTCATGAAAATAGATTTGTCTTGGAGCATTTTGATGTGACCTTTATATTAAATGAGCATTAGGGAGAGAGCTTGGAGTTGACATGACACTCCATTTAATGAGCATTAATGAACTATGACATCATTTTGTTGTATGGGAATAAGGAGAATAAGGAGAAAAGTCTATCAACCAATCATATATATATATATATATATATATATATATATATATAAACAAAAATACTTAAATGTGATTGGTTGAAAAAAATTGAGTAATAGGAAAATTAATATTATACTTACCCTAATAAGAATGTTATACAAATGAAATCAGAGGAAATTTTATATTATGTTTTGTATTTATGTTTTAAAAACAATGTTATAAAATAAATATTGTATATTTTTACAAATTGTTGTGTGGACTATATAGTTTTGATGTATATAGGAGTCTTAGTTTTGATAAGTAAGGGGTTGGGAGGAATTATCAATAAAATGGTAAAAATCAAATTTGATGTTTTGTTTTGTTTTTTTTTCTTTTTCCTTCTTTTTTTTGATGAAATAGAGTTATGTTGCTTTATAAAAAAATATTATAAATTATTCACTAAAAATATTGGTATTATGAGAATATGTCATGTCTACGCTACACTAGGTCAACAAAGAGCTTAGGAAACAAAAATTAAATAAGTCCTAACACGGACATACTAGAAGTATTAAAATATAATACTATTCAATCTTTGTCCCGATATTAAATACTATGTAGCCATTATAAAAAGACCAACATAAAGTATATCCTTGTCATCTAGCTTGTCCTGAGAACATCTAGAAGGTTTGTCCCATCAAGAATGGGTCCCAACAATATTACATTCTCACCCTCGGTCGCATTTGCATATTCCTCCTAGCTTGGTAAAACAACATGCAAAGGGGAAAGCTATTTGAAGAAACTTGTTTGTGTGGGATGGAGGAGCCCGTTCGTCATGACATGGAGGCAAAGAAGCCCAACCGCCACATTGAGCAAGTGGAGGAGAATGACTACACAATAGAGACCACCCAACTTTGTTGTGGGATCAGCGGTGATAATGACTTCGACAATGCTCTCTTCATTTTGGGGTGCCCCGCTTTTAGGGAAAAGAAGGCATGACACAAGTAATAGTGTATGAAGCATTGCCCAAATGGTCCAAGAGGGTTTGATTGTGGGAAACATATGTAGCCACCTTATTAGCTTGCACTTAAATATGCATGAACACATTTGAAACAACATGGTTTTACTTTAAGCATAGAAATGTGAATAAATAGAAAAGTTAGCAAAAATAGTTGAATTTATTTCTTTCCAAATAGAGAAAAGATTTTACACTACGAAAGTATGCCAAGTTTGTGTGAATTTTATGTGAAGTATATGTTAATCACCTAAAATAATATTCTACCATATGAAAGGCATTGGGCTAAAGGGTTTGAAGAATTCATTAGTCCAAGTCCATGTAATTAAGCCTTATTGCAAAACTAACACATATGCATAAGAGTCTTGTTATGTCCACATAATGAACATTTGGGTTGGGGGACCCCTATATGAACAAGGTGAAGGCCAAGGGGAAACCATCGTAAAGTAAGCACCATGCAAAATGGGCTAACTTGGGCTATAAAATAGCCTTTCAAACCATTTGAAACCATTGGCTCTAAGTTTGAGGAGTCGAGTGAAAAAAACTAAAAGCATTAAGCTTGTCCACCATGGGAAATTATGGTGACAATTTAAGATATATCCCTTGTTGGGAGAATGGTTTTGGAAAGGCATTCCAAGATACTACTTCCAATCCGTCCACCGAGGATGAGAGGAATTGACTCCAAGTTTTGAAGCGCCTCATTTGGGACAACTTGCATGATCTGCTAGAAGGACTCTTGATCATTATTAGTAAGATGAAACTTGGTCTTGGCTTTCAACCAAGAGATCAAATTTTTAGTCATTTACATAAAATATTTTGCACCATATGAATGCCTCTCCCAAATATTTTAAGTGCATGTATCCATGTGACTTCAACAAGAGGCGCATCATAAAAATTAATCATAAAGGCGACCACCACGTAAAGTGTTGATTTACATATGATCTTTCTCAAAACCAATTGTTATTCCACATTATCCAAAGTTTAAAATTTTCCCATGCTTTTTAGATTGTGTTAATAAAATTGATCAAACCATTTGAACAAGATCTCTAAGAATAATGAGGTTTTGAAATTCGAACGATTTCTAGGTTGTATGATTATATGGATATCCTTCAACACTACAATCTCACAAAAGGACTTTTTAAGCTTGTTTCCTTTCATTGGCTCAAATAATTTGTTTGGCATAGATTGGTGCTTTGACAACCAATGTCTAATAGTCCTAACCCATCGATCTCCTTTCAAATATATTGAAATTCCCAATCTACTCTATGAAATCCCTTCCCATGTTCAAAGTTAGACTAAAATAAGTATCTAAGCAAATTTTCAAGCTTCTAAGAAGAAGCTTTTGAAGGAACCCAACAAGATGAAGAATTGACATGGGTTGTCATTTTACTCAAATTAGGCTTATCACACAATTTAGCTAAAAGGAAATGATTATTTAAGACTAATAAAATACAATCCTAAAACACTCCTATATTATACTAAATATTTATTTTATGATATACTACACTACTTATAATTTGACAAAATGTGATTAGGGTTAAGGAAATGAATGAAATCACTAATTTATATGTGACAAAGGATGGTTTGCTCAAATGATGTGTAAAAGTATAAATTATGGTCAACAAGGTGATTAATGAAACTTAGGATTTGTAATTATGTGTTGGACAAGTTTGTACAAGTCTAGACAATATTGTCATCTAACTTTTCTATACAGGACACGTATGGATCTAAATACATCTTGAAGTCCCACAAACCTATCTTATGTAAAAATTCTCGTACACATTTTTTGTGCAATTTTTTCTAGATCTTTATAAATATGCTTTTCAAGTCCGATTAATGTGATGATTGTAACATTTTCATTTATTGTCTTTCCTTTATTCAAACCCTATATTCTAGTGCCTTGACCTAAAAAGGGGTTATCACGGTTGTATCATATTGACCTCGTCATGCCAATATGGTGAGTGAGAGTTTCACTACATATGACTATTCCAAAGAGGGGCTGAATCTCATGTAGTTCTCCCAAACCTACGATGAGATGCAAGTGAAAGTGAATATTCAATAAAGAACGAGCCCTCAATTTAGCCCTAACACTTGGTAACATGAATTTTGGACCTCATACAAATCAAAATTATGCTCAATTTGTGATATAGGGTTGTACTTGGATTAATTTTGATGTGTAGCTTGTTGCTTTGATAATTTACTTTACGAAATATAAGGTGTTGCAATGATTACTAGATGCCCTTATTTATATATGACCTTTCGTTAGTTTTCCTACTCAACCTACCTTGAAATCTCGCTATGACAACTAATAAAAGTTATCCATGTGAAATTGTTAATGTTGGAGGATGGGAGGATGGGCTCATAACAGGTGGACGGTGTTCGAGACCAAACCTATCCATGACACACAAACATGTCAGGAATGAAAAACTAAAATTGAAATGTGGAGAGGTCTAGACAAATAATCAATGGTAGAATTCAAGTAGATCTAATCAACGAAATCATAGAATAGCTATCGGCTAGTGGATTATAGGGTGTGGGGAAAGTGGAAAGATGACTAAAATTGGTCAAATATGTGTAAATGGATTATATACCAAAATAAGTAAAAAAAAGTGACATTGCCAAATGCTCAAGCCAAATTTATGGTGATATAGATTGCTCCTCTTTTCATCTAATATTAACATATTATTAGAAGGGAAAAAATAAAATGTAAACCTTACAATTCATGATCATACGACGATGGTGCACACTTGAAAATTTCTTTTACAATCCATATAAAAACCTATAAACACATATAAAGGATGTATTAATCAATGCTCGATAAAAAACTTGTATAGATTGGTAATTTAAATTTTTTAAAATTGAGAACTTGTGTTTGAAATTTTGTAATAAATCAAATGTGCACAAGAATGACTACACCTTGTGATTATGTTGAACTATGTTATTATTTTTTTGAATGTTAAAGAGTTCCATGTTGTATACATGCCCTAGTGAGTAAGTGTAAAATGTGAAGAAGGTTCCCCCACTACACAACTCTGAAACTTTGAATTGATCTAGTAAACAAGACGTGACCTTTAAGTTTACACAAATGTGTTTAGTGCTTGAATCATACTCTCAACTAAAGAAATATGACTTCTTAGAACAACTAGAGACAAATATCAAAATTTTGGGTTGTCAGGCCGAGGAATCTCACTACAAGTAAAGAAACCCATTTTTAAATAAATGTGATGATATTCACTACCAAAAATGCCAAAATTCTATCAAAACTACAAAGGAATTGATTTTAAAATGTGTACAATGTCACAAATCTAATCAATCTGGATCAACTAAAATATATGTGAAGTTTTGAACAATCCCACAATATGCCCCCTTTTGAGGTGAGGTATGTTTCTATGTATCACTCATTTCAAAAGAAACGTAGTTATATGCACCTTATGCAAAAAGTATACAAAGATAAACCATATAAATCACATATATTAAACATGGTAGGATAAGTCAACATAAGTATGATATAATCATTATAGAACAAGCATAAAGTTTTTATCAAAGGAAAAATCATATGAAAATATTCTTAGAAATTCAAACAAACCATCATTCAAAGTAAAATAATGAAGATCATATAAGTATGCTAGCAAACACAACTCTACAAAAAGGATCCTTCAACGCATATGATGTGTTAAAAATGAAACATGGCACTTTGGGGCCTAACACAACATTTGACCAACTCAAAAATTGACCAACATGATAACTTGGCAACATGAAGAATCGATTAACACTGATATTAGTAATAATGATATAAGTAACATAAAGCAAAAAAAAGTCAAAAACACACATATAAGATAGATCAAACAATAATAATGGAAACACATAAGAGAAAGCAATGCTTTGAAACACATAATAACACATTTGATCACTATGCATAATGTATAAACATGTTGTATTCATTAAAAAAATAAACATGGGGCAAGCAATGCCAATGCATATAAGCAAGCAATGTCATCATCAAGTAAAGAAAAGAATAATAAAATATTCATGGTAAAGTGTATGTCACAAAGTATAAGGTAGTGAAAGGCATCATGTAAGTAGTTGTTAGTGCAAAATCACAGCACCCCTGGATGCAGATCAGGCTTCTAGGTTGATCACTCAGGCATCCAGTGTGATTGCACAACATTGAATCCTTTCTCCAGGTGTGGGACCTGTAAAATGAGAAAGGAATCTCCAGAGAAGGCTGGTTCCTGCTCCTAAACTACCTGCCACAAGCTATTCCAGTGCAGCAAGCTAATCTAATCCTAATCTAACCATGCCAAGGAGACAGAGAGAGAGAGAAAAGGAAAAGAACAAAAGCCTACACTAAAACGGTGATACACCAGAGAAGGAGAATGTTGGACATCTATCAAAACGCCATGGGACAAAGAGAGGTGAGCAATGGGAAGGATGGACAGATGCATCATAGGCCCAAGGATAGATTTCACACAGAAAATGTCCCAAAACTCCATGAACACAGCTCCAACCCTGCAATGAACATTCAAACATGCACAAATACCTGCAATGAAGAGAGGCAAGAAGAGAACAAGCAAAAACGAGCAAGGATGGACAAATGCATCACAAAACACGTTTTGTTGCTCCAGAAGTTTGCACAGAACATCATTTCAATAGTAAAAGGCAAAAATGCCATTACAAAGCAAGGGAGGAGGTTCGAACTCCATTTTCAACCCTAGAGAAGAAAAGAAGGGAGGGCAGAGCAGAAAAGATGAACAACTTGTAATGTCTCCATATAAAATGAGCCAAATCTGGCTTTATACAATGCATGGGTCGAGCCCAGGAGACAAAAACATAGGAAAACGTGTAAGCAGCCCAACCATTGACCAAAATGCATTCTTCATTACAATCGGTGGTTGAGACATCACTTCTGGCCATGCTGAAGAAGAATGCGACCCATGTGCATTAAAACTGGTTGTTGAAACGTCGCTTCTGGCCATGATCACGCGTCAGAGCCGTTTCTCAATTTTCTCTCTCCATACTACACCAAAATTCAAGATTGATCCCAGAATCATGTAGAGAATTTCATAATCTTTCCGTTGATATAAAGAACGTGCAAATCCGAGCTCTGGATCGAAAGTTATGGAGGTCTGAAGTTTTAGGGCACAAAACAGGCGAAAACGTGTTTAGAGATCTTTCCGGCGCTCTGCCACTTGGATGACACGTGGCACGCATTGATTGGTCGCGTGATTCTCTCTCCTCTACCTTTCGGTGGGCTTTCTTTTGAAATTTCCTTGTGGGCCCCTTAAACTTGGACACGTGGCATGCATTGATTGGCCGACAGGGGCGCGGGGCAGACCTTGGCTTTTAGCTTTTCGGCCAAAACTCATGCCAAATTCTCTAACTCCTTCCCGAGCTCCGCATTCCCTGTTCCATAGGACACGTGTCCTCTTTTGATTGGCTCGGGCTGACCCCTCAAAATTCGCCCTTTGACCTTTGGACTCTTTCCCCTGCGACACGTGTCGTGATCTGGTTGGTTCTCGGCCCTTTCGGCTCCTTCGCGCCCTTCGCGTCTTTATGTCCCGGATGTCCCAAACTGCTTGGGCCAAAAACTTCCGATCCGCCCGAAATGGGCTTCCTCGTCCCTCATTTGGCCGATGACACGTGGCATTGTTTGATTGGCTTTCGGCTCCTTCGGCGATCCGCGTCCCGCGCGTCCCTTCGTCCCGGATGTCCCAGTACGAACTTTCTCTGTTTCGGGCGAACCGGCCGGTTCGCGTCATCATGGCCCAAATGTCCCAATTGCTTCGACTGTTTGTTCTCATTTTGGCCGATCCGGCCGGTTTGCGTGCCAGCGTACTCTTGTCCCGAACTATCCCTCTCAGCAGTTAGTCGTTTTTCTTCCTCTTTCGGCCGGATCGGCTTATCGCGCCCGCCGCATACTTCTGTCCCAGATGTCCCTTTGCTTCACGGGCCGCCTGGAGGTTTTTCGGCCGATCCGCGCCTAGATGTCCCAAATGTCCCGACTGCCCCTAGGACTAGGACTTAGTCATTTTTTATAATTTTTCCTGGATCAATCTACATGCTTGGAACCGCAAAACTCTGATGCATGTTATCGAAATTTACCCTGGGGGGAAATTTTGACAACAATGGTGAGTTATATATCACCAATGGATAAAAGTTGAAAATATATAAATTGAAAAACCATATGTGATATGCCCCTAGTGTAGGCATTCCCCCATGTGTAAGAGGTTTCCCTCGGGTGTAGGACAAAATTTTTTTGAATCATGTGTGTCTACATGGAAGTGTCTACAGCCTATATGGCATGCATCTAACTCATGTACACCATTAAATGTGAGTATTTTTATAAGTAAATATTTAAAAGTATAAAAGCATGATGAAAAATAATGTCCAAATGTAACAACAAAACAAATCCTAGTTTTGGATTTTTGGAATATTTGAATGTTTTTACGTTTGGGTTAGTACACGGAAATGGGGGCCAAAAAGTGGACTAAAATGCGATTTTAAGAAAAAAGCATATGTGGTTTGTAAAAGCACGTTCACGCTTTAGAATGCTAGGTTTGGTAATTAACGAACCAAAAGTGTGTGTATGTTATAACGCGTACATGTTATAGCACGTATGTGTTCCTTAGTCTATGGTGTAATATATGTGTTTATGGGAGCTTTGTATTGAAAAAAATTAATGTTTAAGTATAAGTCTTTCTTTTATTATTCTTTATAAATAATAATAAATGAAAGACTTATACTTTTAATTTATTTTTATAAATATAAGAAATTAGGGTCACTCTGCACCTTATGGAACTAGTCTCACAACTCCATGAGTCATAGTTTAGGAGATGTTTTTATAATATAATATGGTCATACATGGTATTATTCAGGATTTCAGCATACAGTGGTATCGGAATGGAAATCTTTACCATCTGTAGGAGATATTAAAAAAATCACCGCTCTGATAACACCGTAATATCCACCAAATTCAGACAGATTGCAAAAGATCCATAAATTTAAGAGGCAAAATTTAAAAACCAGCTGTTTGCAATAACATGATATCGTTTTCCATATTTCCATTCACCTATCGCGTGACAACCTGGCACTCTACCAATCATTTTATATAAAACTCATGTTTTGTATTTATTTCCCCAACAACAACTACCAACAAAACAAAATTGTTACACAAACGAAATATGGTGCATTTTTATACATTGTTGTGTGGAGTATATATATTTTTGATCTATGTGATGAATGAAATGAAATATTTTAATGATGTCTATGAGACTGAAAAATTTGTGGGACCAAAAGCTAAGAATTTAAAATGATTTTAGACTCTTTTCAATATCATATCTTCTACTTGTGAATCTTGAGCACAAAACCCGTGATCTTTTCAAGTCTTGTTTCTTGAATAACTCATTTAACCTACCCACTTTCAATTCATTTTCATACTGGATACAAATATCATCATAAGCCAAACACTCCATGATGAAGTGTCATTTTGTCTCTACCACCCTTTTGCTACAGAAAAGACAAGTTCTCCTTTCCCAATCCTCCTTGGGTATAGTCCATCTATTGGTTTCACATCGAAGGTGATGCGATCCGGTCCTTAGTTGAGCCACTAAAATCCTTTCTTTACCCTTGATAGTTACCCCCAAGATAATATTTTTCGTCATGCTCACAAGTGGGGTTAATTATTTGATGTAATATACTTTCTTTTGGCCAATTTGCTCCGTCCACATGGCAATCCTAAATTTTTCTATCACATAGTTTTTATTTCCCTATTGTTGTTAGGACACTCCTAAAGTTGATGCCCCATTTTTTCATCCATTTTTTGTTCGATTCATCCAAGTTTTCTTTTTATGCTCTAATTTTTCCTCCATGACCATTTTGGGCCAGCGATGATTATTCATGCTTTCAACCTTTTTCAAATAACTTGGAAACCGAGTTATTGTTTATGCTTCCATTGGGAAAGTACATGCTTCAGCCAACAAGATCTCATAAGGGATTGTTGATTTGACTTTAAGAGTGCTTGTGATTAGATGTTTCTGAATTCTTTCTAATTGTCTCCACCCATGATTTGACATGCTACTTCCCCATACTTTGCAACCATAAAGGGAAACCGGGGTGACCAACAATCCAAAAAGGGTTTTCTTAGTTTTCCAATCCCAAATTTCAGCTACCCTACATATATTTTGAAGTAGGTAAGATGCTTTCCAACCCCATCTATCCTTTTTGCTCTACAAGTCTCCCAACTAAGCTTGTTGTGCAAATCAATCCCAAGATATTTGTATTCTATTACAATTTCCAATGGGATTCCCTAAAAAAGAAATTTAATTTGTTTATCTTTCCTTATTAAAGAAACTATCATGACTTTGGTTTTGTTAATGTTCACTTGCATCCCGACTTCCTGGAAATAGATTTCTAAGGCTTTCAAATGATCCCTCAAATCAATCCCAAGATATTTGTATTCTATTACAATTTCCAATGGATTCCCTAAAAAAGAAATTTAATTTGTTTATCTTTCCTTATTAAAGAAACAATCATGACTTTGGTTTTGTTAATGTTCACTTGCATCCTGACTTCCTGGAAATAGATTTCTAAGGCTTTCAAATGATCCCTCAATCCTTGAGCTAGTTTTGAAATTAGAATAATATATGGTGTCCCACAGATTTCATCCTGAAATTTGCGACTACCGTATCCGAAATTTTTTCGTACTTTTAAAATAATGGGTCATTTTGTGTTTTTATTGCCTGAAAGTTCTTGTATTACGTCAAGATATTCCCAAAGAGCCATATTAGCCTTTTTCGCCAAATACCCAGATGCCCAAAATTGTTATATTCTATCGTCGGATTTGTCTGCGGAAAATTTGTATTTAATTATTTTGAGCCCCGTTTGAGGCTATTTGTGCTTCGTTTTAACTCTATTATGATCAAACATATCATTATTCCTATGTCTTAAGGGTTTTAACAAGGAATAAGTTTTGGGCTTTATTTATGACTTTTGGCAATTTTTCGTGTTTTTGTGTTGTCCGTTTCCTTTTACGTGAAATTTCTCTGGACCAATTCATTTCTTTGGGTAAGCTTTGATTCTTGGCTTGGAGCAGCTGGAAAACATATACGCACATTATGCCGGAGAAATTCACCATCGAGTCCAGTTCACTTTGGGAAATGGCGAAGTCGTGCGGCACTGAAAAGCCCCTGCGGGTTGGGCGCATTTTGGAAAATAAAATATTTAAGCTGCAATGGGAAAAATAGAAGCGACGAGGCAAGGTGGGAATTTTGTACTGCTGAAGGGTACTTTTTTCCATGATATAAAATTCACTTAAGTTGCAGTGGGAAAGTTAGAGGCGGCGAGGGCGGGAATTTATTGCACCTTGCAAGTAAAAATTCCCGTGGTGAAATAAAAGAAAAAGTGACTTAAGTGAAATCATGGGATTTTATTGCACCTTGCGAGTTAAATAATCCCATTGTCAAATTCAAATCACTTAAGTGGATCATGGGATTTCTAGGGCTGCCTTACAGGGTAAAGAATCCCATTGTGAAAAATTCTTAAAAATAGAATTATATGATGCCAAAAAGTGTGCCCCCTTTGGAGAGATAGAGGCATCTTTAAAGTGGATTATTTTAATTGTTTCTTCTTCTAATTTTGGTGACTCCACTGGGGGAACAACCTGTCTTTGCGAGATCAAAGCTTGTCTATTGAAGATCGAGTGTTTTCCACACAAATCTCAACCTAGGTGAGTGTCCATTCACTCGATCCGTGAAGGTGCAAGGAAGGGCTGATCACTTCTTCCAACTGCAGGAGCAATTCAATTTCAATCATCCTCCTCAAGTTAGAAGCCGTAGATCTAGTCTCTCACCAGGAAGGAGAGTGCACAACCATCCAGATCCAGATCGTCTTCAGCATAATCCGGCAACTGGAATTATCCATCAAGTCTACACAAGGAGGAGACGTGCCCCATTCATCATGCAGAATCATAATCAGAACTAGATAGTACCTGTCCCATGGGGAGCAACTTTTGGACCTCTGAACCTGACTCCACCTATGCACGATCTGCCAAAGGGATCCATAAATAATTTTCCAAAATTCTTTGTAGATGGAAAGCAAAACCCGGATGATCATTTGGCATCCTTCTTTATATCTTGTGGTGTGCTTGCAGTAGAGCATGAAGATGTCTCAGTCAGAATCTTCATTGAGACTCTACACTACTTGGCTAGAGAATGGTTCTATTGGCTAGCTCCTGGCACCATAACCAACCGGGCGTATCGTGAGCAATTTTTGAAAAGATTCAAGCCTGCAGAGGACGCTAGCACGTTGATCACCCAACTGATGCAATTGAAGAAAGAGCCAAGCGAGAACATGCGGGACTTTATTGCAAGGTTCCAGAGGATTTTATATAAAATCCCCACTTCTGCCGCATTGAGTGACGAAAATCAAAAGACATTTTTTATAAACGCTCTATTGCCCGAAGTTGGATATCAGCTGAGAAGGGCAAGACCTGTAAATCTACTTGAAGCACAAAATGTTGCTATGGAAGTTGAGGATGACTTGATCATGGTTGGGAAACTCAGACAACCATCTCACAAAGGTGATGTCACTTCTTCAAGTACTTCAAATCCTTTATTGCGCATAGATTGGCTTATGACATGTTGCGAGATCAAGAAGAAGATTTCTCAAGCGAGGAATGCAACCCCCTCAAGAATAGCTCCTACCCGGACCTTTAATGGTCAAAATCAAAATCAAAACCGAAACAGACTTGCTATTGCACCATAGCGGTTGGCAATAGAAGCTTCTCCAAGGAATAACTTGGAAACTAATGAAGAGGATCTTGGCATTGATGAATCATTCGATGATGAAGACTTTATAGATCCCGCTGGCGACTCCAATATTGGTTACCTGGACTACGAATCTGACGATGGCTATTATGAATCTTTTGAAGATTCTGATGGTCACACTTTTGCGGTGTTTACAAGGTCTCAGACGCGCCAAAATGCTGAAGCATCCACAAGCGGCCGAAGAGAAAGAGAAGATCCTGGCCCGGATGTTACTATCTTGAAAAGAGGTAGCACTCTTCCTTCTTCATTAGCGCCCAAGGATAAATATTCAAATTCTTTTAATTCACAGCAAAGGGCCAACACACATCCTGCTGAAGCAAGTCAAGCTTTCGACATCATTGATCACATCAAGAGGAATAAGGTCCAAATGTCAGAAGTTGAATATTTGAGAGCATTTCCTGATCAACTGAATAGATTGGTCAAATATGTACAAAGTAACGGTCCCAGCCCAACAAATAATACTTCACGGGGTATCTCAGAAAATCTAAAGAATACTCCTCCTTCAAATAATGTGCTCTGAAGTTCTTCTCCTTCTACCTCGAAAGGATTGAGCCATTTTATGTGTCATTACTTATCAACAGATACAAACTAAACAATTGCATTTTGGACTCTGGAGCTTCTGATAATGTCATGCTGCCAAAGTTGCTGATGCCTTGGGTCTCAAATTGACGAAAACCATCGGAAGATGTTATTCAATGGAAAGGCAAGTCCCTCTTGTGGGGCAAATCAAAGATGCACAGGCAGTACTTGCTTCTTTTCCAGATAAAAGACTGAAAATGACTATCCTTGTAGTAGACATTCCAGTCTCTTATGGCATGCTATTGAGTAGAAATTTCTACAAAGAGCTGGGTGGAGAAGTCAAGATGGATTGGTCTTGTGTGCACATACCAATCAAAGGAGTAAATCAGAAGCTAGAACCTGAGAAGAAATCCAAGTACACAGTGTCAAAGTCTGAGGATCCTAGATCTCAGATCTTGTTTCAGGAATCGGATCACAGAATCTATTATCTAGAAATGGATAAAAAAGATGTTCAACAGGTGATTTATGAACCACATCAACTTGACAACAAGGTTTGGACTCTGGAATTTGATGGCAGTTGTTGTTCATTTGGATCAGGCGCAGGTATTGTTCTTATCTCTCCTAAAGGGAAGGTGCATGCACACTCCTTCAAATTGATGTTCAAAATACTAACAACACAACTTGAGTATGAAACACTTGTTATACGCATGGAGCAAGCTAGAACAATGGGAATCCAGCTCTTACACGCAAAGGGAGATAATAAGCTGATCGTCAAGCAAATAAGAGGTCTCTATCAAGTAAAAAAGGACAAGCTGTGACATTATAGAGATAGTGTCTACTCTGCTATTCTGGATTTTTCAACTTTCTCAGTATCTTACATTTCGAGAGAACAAAATTCAAAAGCTGATTCACTTACATTGACTGCAACCTTGCTAAATCCGGATCAGCCTCCCACATTTTTTAGATAAGGGAACTACAAAGTTGAGATGGTTTTCCACCCAAAAGTTCTCGATAACGTTTAGCAATGGCAGGTTTTCAACGATGACAAGCAAATTGTTGTGTTTCTCCAACAGAAAGATAACTTTGAAGAAATCTACTATGAGGGAAGCAATTCTCCTCCTAGGCAAACTACTGTGGGAGAAATGGATGTGGACGTCTCGGGAAGTCAGGAGATTATCCAAATAAAGGGAAATAAAATTCCCAAAGGCTTGATATCTCTTGAGGAAATGTTTGATAAGCATGATCAAATGCTTAAGAAAAATGAAGAAAGTGGGGAAGGTTCTTCCTCCGACACACGATTCTTGAATTTGGGAGTGACAATGATCCCAAATTAGTAAATGCAGGTAAGTGTTGTTCGAGAATCCGAAGAGAAGCTTTCACTTAGCTTCTTAAGAAATATATGGATGGTTTTGCTGGTCTTACCAGGATCTAAAAACATATCAGCCTACAAAAGTTCAACACTACATCCCACTAAAACCAGAACAAAAGCCTTTCAAGCAGAAGCTGCGGCGACACAACCCTACCATTTCGGGAACCATCTTTGCACGTAAATCCAAAAGTTGTTAGACGCAAAGATTATTTATCCTATACATCATTCGAATGGTTGGCCAACATAGTTCCTGTGAGGAAGAAGAGTGGCGAAATTAGGTTGTGCGTGGATTTTCGCAACCTTAATCAAGCTTCTTTAAAAGATAACTACCCCATCCCCATCATGGATCACACTCTGCAGGTGGTCACTGGATCTGAGATGCTCTCCATGCTTGATGGTTTCTCAGGCTATAATCAAGTCAAGGTAGCCGAAGAAGATCAATACAAAATGGCGTTCGTCACACCTTGGGGAACCTTCGCTTACCAGAAAATGTCGTTTGGTCTGATTAATGCTGGCACTACATTTCAAAGAGCTATGGATCTAGCCTTCGCTCATCTCAAGGATATAAGCATAGTGGTTTACCTGGATGATCTGACGGTCTTTTCCAAGGACAGAAGTGCACACATTTCAAACTTGGAAGAGGTCTTCATACAATGCCGCAAACATGGTATTTCTTTGAATCCTAAGAAGTCCATCTTTGCTGTAACAGAAGGGAAACTACTAGGACACATCGTTTCAAAGGAAGGAACCAAGATAGATCCAGAGCATGTCAAATCCATTCAAACATTGCCTTTGCCTACGTCCAAAAAGGGGGTTCACTCCTTCTTTGGAAAAGTTAATTTTCTCAAGAGATTCATTCCTGACTTTGCTGAGCTAACCCGTCATATCTCGAATATGATGAAGAAGACACAAGATTTTAAATGGAGCAGCAAAGGGAAGGAAGCTTTCGAGAAAATTAAAGAGGCCTGTCAAAATCTCTGGTCTTGGTTTCACCGACTTCAGTAGAGAATTTATTCTCTACGATTTTCCTCCGAACACACCATGTCAGCAATATTGATGCAAAAAAATCAAGAGGACGCAGAAGCTCCTATTGCTTTCATGAGCACACCCCTTAAAGCCTATGAGTTGAAATATACTCCCATGGAAAAACACGCATATGCAGTGGTGAAGGCGTGTAAGGATTTCAGGTATTATATTCTTTCCTCACACACTGTGGTTTTGGTTCCAGATACTGCAATTAAATCTATCCTCACTCAAAGAGTTAGGATTGTTGAGAGGAACATGGGTGACAAAGGTTCAAGAATATGACCTGGATATTAAACCGACAAAGCTGGTTCGAGGAAGAGGCCTGTGTGAACTAATGACGGAGATGAAAGCATCAATGCCTGAAGCGGATCAAGATGAGATAGATGGAGATTTTCCTACAATACTTTTTATAGATCTAGTAGAAGAGTGGTACAAAGTAACATTGCTTACTTTCTGATGTATGGAGAATGCCCAGATCGACTTTCCAAAAAGAGAAATGAACCATCAAACTGAAATCCAAAGATTTTGTCCTTTGGGATAATGGTTTATACTAGAGGGGAATTGGTGGCGTATTTCTCATATGCATGGATAAAGCTCAATAGGATCAGCTGCTACAACAGTTTCATGACATGGCTTGCGGTGGTATTTTTTCAGTGGGAGTCACTGCACACAAGATCCTTAGAGCAAGGTATTACTGGCCCACCCTTTTTCAAGATATCTGCCGATGCAGGTAGCTAAGTGTCAAGCATGCCAACATTTTGTTGGGCGTGTGAAATTACCTGCATTACCTCTAAAACCCATTGTGATTGAAGAACCTTTCCAATAGTGGGGAATGGATTTTATTGGTATGCTTAACCCGGCTTCAATTTCTTGTCACCATTACATTCTAACAACTACTAATTATTTCAGTAAGTGGGTAAAAGCTATTCCTGTGAAGAACGCCACTTCTGTCGAGGTGTGCAGTTTTATAAAAGAAAATATTATTGTCAGGTTTGACGTGCCTAGTAAAATAGTAGCAGACAACGCTCTGAATCTTTCTTCTGAGGAGCTGGTTGACTTCTGCTACACTTATGGGATTCAACTGGTACATTCCTCAAACTACTATCCACAAGGGAACGGCCAAGTTGAATCTAGTAATAAAAACTTGGTAACTATCGTGCACAAGCTAGTAACGGAAAATAAAGGACTTGGCATAAAAAGTTGTTTGATGCATTATGGGACGATAGAATCACATGAAAGAGGGCGTAGGTATGTCCCCATTTCAGTTGTTATATGGTAGAGACACGGAGATGCAACTTACGTTAGAAGCGCACCCTGTAACTTTCTAAGGCCTTGGAGGATTCCACATTCACGGATGCTATTGATAAGAGAATTATGTACTGATCGAATTGAGGGAAGTACAAACTCAAGTTGCGAGATAGGTTGGTGAGCATCAAAGGAAGGTGAAAGTCATCTTCGACAAAAATACGGGGAAAGAAAGTTTGAAGTCAATGACTGGTTTATGGGACAAAAGAAGAGAAGCAAAAGGCATGCATGGAAAATTCAATTCACTATGGAAAGGGCCTTTTGTGATTAAGAAGATCGCCTGGAGCAGATAGCTTCATTCTTGCTCATCAGGATGGAGTTGAATTGTCGTTGCCTTTGATGGGAAACACTTGAAGCTATTCCAAACATGAGTAGCGAGGATAAAACTTGTATGTACATAAATAAAACTTTGTTTGTTTTTCCTTGTTTTGTTTTTGTTTTTGTGTTGTGTTTGTTTGCCTGACCCCGTGCCCAAAGGACAAGATACGAAACCAGAGATGCTGGGATCTCATCTTTTCCCTTTGTTATTCTAACAGAGAAAAAGATGTCCACAGACAGAGCCAACTGGTGTCCCCCAGATTTCATCCTGAAATCTGCGACTACCCTATCTGAAATTTTTTCGTACTTTTAAAATAATGGGTCGTTTTGTGTTTTTAATGCCTGAAAGTTCTTGTATTGCATCAAGATATTCCCAAAGATCCATATTAGCCTTTTTCACCAAATACCCAGATGCCCAAAATTGTTATATTTTGTCGTGGGATTTGTTTGCGAAACTTGTATTTAATTATTTTGAGCCCCGCTTGAGGCTATTTGTGCTCTGTTTTAACTCTGTTATGATGAAACATATCATTATTCCTATGTACCAGAAGGGTTTTAATAAGGAATAAGTTTTGGGCTTTATTTATGACTTTTGGCAATTTTTCATGTTTTTGTGTTGTCCCGTTTCCTTTTACGTGAAATTTCTCTGGACCAATTCATTTTCCGAGTAAGCCTTCTTGGCTTGGAGCGGCTTGAAAACATATACGCATGTTATGCTCGGAGGAAGTCACCATCGGAGGTCTGGTTCACTGGGAAATGGTGAAGTCGTGCACTGAAAAAGCCCCTACGGGGTTGGGCACATTTTTGGAAAACAAAGGATTTAAGGCAGTAGTGGGAAAAATAGAAGTAGCGAGATAAGGTGGGAATTTTGTACACCTAGTAGGGTACTTTTTCCCATTATATAAAATTCACTTAAGCTGCAGTGGGAAAATTAGAGGCGCGGGCGGCGGGAATTTATTGTTTGCCTTGTAGGGTAAAAATTTCCATGGTGAAATAAAAGAAAAGTGACTTAAGTGAAATCATGAGATTTTATTGTCTGCCTTGCAGGGTAAATAATCCCATTGTCAAAGTCAAATCACTTAAGTGGATCATGGGATTTCCGGGGCTGCCTTGCAGGGTAAAGAATCCCATTGTGAAAAATTCTTAAAAATAGAATTATATGATGCCAAAAGTGCGCCCCCTTTGGAGAGATAAAGACAACTTTAAAGTGGATTATTGTAATTGTTTCTTCTTCTAATTTTGGCGCCCAGGCATGGAAGAAAGTCAACAAAGCCAAAGGGAATAAAAGAAATAGAATTAAATGGGTTAAATTGATTAAATTTAATTTATTTAAAGGTTGCCCCCTTCATGTCAAAAAGTGCGCCCCATTTAGGATAGATTTAATGTTTTTTGAGCATTAAATCATTAAATAAATTCCTATTTTCAGTGGCTATGGTCAAAGCACATTGTGAAGCTTAAGTGAAGTGAAGTGTGGATGATTAAATTGAATTAATTTAATTTATTGGATGGTTGTCCTTAAACATGCTATTTTTACACATCAGTTAAAGAGAAGAGCATGATTTTTAATTAATTAATTGCCAGGAATAGGAAGGGCAATTATTAATTATAGAATTATGAGGGTTATATAAGCATGGGCTGCCATAAGGGTGAATTAATTAATTCACAGGTAAAGAATTGCAGCCAAGAGGAAAAGTGCGCCCCATTTGAAGAGGATTTTTGCTCAGACAAAGGTGAAACCAAGGCTAAAAGCTTCCAATTTTGGCGCATGCATTGAAGGAGGTTGATTTTTGTCTGCATAATTGTTTACATAAGTGTTACAGGTGCTCAGGTGAAGTTGGAAAGATTCATGCTCTCTTTGCATGCAAATTAAACATCAATTTTTGGGGCAGCAGGCTTGAAAAGTGTAGATTTTTACAATTAAAATTCACTATTCATGCTCCGGTGGCCATTTTTTTCTAAATTAATTACAGGAATTCATTACATGTGCTTTACAAAAGTAAAGGAGCTCTAATCAATGTCCAATACATTGAATATATCATCCGAATCTAAAAAAATTATCCTGATCTGCACCAGTATTAAAGAAATACAACCAAGTAAGAAGAAAAAGAATTATTCAGACAAAGATAGACAAAGCCATGGCAAAGAGAGATGAAAAAGAAAGCACAACGGAGTCATGCATCACTTCCAAACTTGTAGACATAGGAGACACAAATCTAGGTCCGGAACCTCTTTCCGAATTGATTGATAGATCTAGAGCGGGAAATGTGTGCGATTAAAAGCGGTGGAATTATTCGAGTTTCAGCCTTTCCATGCACAAACCTTTGCGAGTTTATTATGGAGTGCGTTAGATATTACCATCCTTGAACCAAATTAGTGCAAGATACAGGAAAACAATAATTCACATGGACACATATTTCATCAATTATTGTTTGAAGATTACTGTACAAAAGGTGGTGACTTCCATTAGCCTTCGGGATGCTTGCAACATGTGGGAGAAACATAGAGTTGATTGTGTGAGCATAATGAATAACAGATACATGAAGAAGCCTAAATCTCCTTCCAAGTTCCCAAGAACTCTTCCACAGTCCAATTTGGTGCGGGAGGTCAATGATATTGTCAAATTGTTATGCAGGATTAATGGCGAGTCGAATGCTAACACTTTCCTTACATGGATGTATGCTTTCATCAGGACCATTGAAGTCAGCAAGGTTGATTCCATAATCAATTGGTCAGAAATTATTAGCAATAACATTGGTGAGCAACTCCGGAACGTGAAGCATACTTTCAGCTTCAAGATGACTTCCTACTTGGTGTACGTTGTAGCTTCACAAGGCATCTTCTCTAAGTTGGATAGATGTGGCATTCTTTCTAAAGACCCCATTTTCGAGTGCTACCCACAACTTACGCACTGCGTGCGAGAAGGATTTCAATGTGGTCAATGAGGGATTCTTCTACGATTTCATTTACAAAGTTAGACAAGGACCTAAAGGTCAACAAGGTAAGCAAAGAAGTGTGGGAAGCCATATCCGGGGTTGGTAGTCTATTCATTCGGTTCTGATTTCACATACCTCGGGGTTATAGGATTTTCTAGGGAACCAATAAAGATGCCCAGATATCCAAATGATAGATGGATCGCCATGGAGCTAAGCGAGACAACTTATGGAGATACACGACATTCAAATAAAACAAGACAAGCCTACGGGCTTCTTTCCAATCACTGTCGGACATTATAGTTGCCGAGATCATTCATAGAGCTCGAGGGATGGAGGCGCAGATGTTATCTTAGTATGATCATGAGTTCTTCATGGCACGGCTGAACTTCAATCCATTTGGAGTAGTCGGAAGACGATATCCCAGAGTATGCACATGTGCCTTAATTGGAGGATTTCTGGATGAAGTGTAGAAGTGAGTACGAGGTTAGAAAGAGGGATTTCAGCAGGCTATCGGCAAAGCAAGTGTTCAACTTTGGACTAGCGCGGATACCTATAGATCTTAAAGATGATGGGAATGTGTTACTTGACACTTACCATCAAATGGGAGGAGATAGAGCCGTACTGCAGGATAACGTAGGAGGCTGCCATACAATTGAGGAAAGATCTGGAGTTGTGTTGGTGAATACTTCAAACTAGTTACTAACGAAGGTATATTGCCTTGATGAAGCACTGATGAATCAAGTCATGGGAAACTTCAACGCAGGAGATTCCCTGAAGAGGAAGCACGCAGGAGAAAGTAGCAGAAGGTCCAAGAAGTTGAAGGTGCATAGAAGATCTCAATCAAAGGAGAAGATCACTTCCACGACCATGACTTTAGCTCTGGCTTCTCCAACACCCTATTATCCAAAATTCACCCCCTAGGGTAATTTTGATAACATACATCAGAATATTCAAGTCCTGTGCAAATAGATTGTTCAAGGCTCAAAATCATGTCTTTTGGGTCCCCTCTGCTTTTTCTAACTCTCCTCTCCAAGAAGAAAAGAGCAAGTTCTAAAAAAGGGTGAAAAAGTTGCAAAAACCAAGCTTGGGGCAGAAAAATGGAGAAAATCGGCTACGTCCTAGTCCAGGCGGTCCTTGGGACAGTTGGGACATCGGGGCACGAACCAGCCGAAAATCCTCCAGGCGGTCCACGCAGTAATTGGGACATTTGAGCTATAGGTACGCAGAAGATGCGGATCGGCCGGTTTGGCGCAAGTAAGTCCATTTCGGGCGGTTCGGAGGAATTTCTCCCAGGCAGTCTGGGACAGTTGGGACAAGAGTACGTGGAGGATGCGAACCAGCCGATTCGGCCGAAACAGAGGGAACTTTCGTCCGGGACAGTTGGGACAAAGGGACACGTGGGACACGGAGAGCCGAAAGAGCCGAGAGCCAATCAAATCTTGCCACGTGTCTTCGCCTCAAAGAGGGACAGGGAAGCCCGAATCGGGCGGATCGGAGAAATTTGTCCCAAACGGTTTGGGACATCCGGCCAAAAATACGCGAGGGACGCGAAGACCCAGAAAAGCCGCCAACGAATCAGAATGTGACGCGTGTCACAAGGGGAGGCGCATAAAAATTTCGACTAAGTGTTTTTGGACCCAAAAGTTCAAAGGCGAGGTTTGAAGCGTTGGCCCGAGCCAATAAAAGGAGGATGCATGTCCTAAGGAGAAGGGAGTGCGGAGCTTGGGAGGACTTGGAGAATTTGGCAAAAGTTTTGGCCAAAAAACTAAAAGGTAAAAGATGCCCCGCACCCCTGTCAACCAACCAAAGCGTGCCACGTGTCCCAAGTGGTGGGGCACGGGGAAAAAATGGAAAATTTTCCAAAGAGTTAAAAAGGTCAAAATTTCAAAGGAAAGCCCGCGAAAAGGTGGAGGAGAGAGAATTGCTCATCCAATCAGCGCCTGACATGTGTCATCCAAGTGGCAGAGCGCGGGAAAAATTTCAAAATCCGTTTTGGCCTGTTTTGTGCCCTAAATCTTCAGATCGCCATAACTTTCGATCCAGAGCTCGGATTTGCATGTTCTTTATATCAATGGAAAGCTGGCGAGATTCCCTGCACGATTCCAAGGTCAATATTGCATTTTGGTTCAGTTTGGAGAGATAAAAATCAAGAAACATCTCTGGCGCGTGATAATGGCGGAATCGACGCGTTCAACAACCGGTTTAATGCACATGGTCGCATTCTTCTTCAACGTGGCGAAGCAACATTTCAACAACCAGTTTAATGCACATGGGTCGCATTCTTCTTCAAAGATGGCCGAAAGTGATGTTTCAACCACCGATTTTAATGAACAATGCGTTTTAGTCAATGGTTGGGCCGCTTTGCACGTTTTCCCGCGTTCTCTCTCCAGGCTTGACCCATGCATTGTAAAAAGCCAGATTTGGCTCATGATTACAAGTTGTTCATCTTTTCAGCTCTTCCCTCCCTTCTTTTCTTCTCTAGGGTTGAAAATGGAGTTCGAACCTCCTCCCTTGCTCTGTAATGGCATTTTTTCCTTTTACTATTGAAATGATGTTCTGTGTAAACTTCTGAAGCAACAAAAACGTGTTTTGTGATGCATCTGTCCATCCTTGCTCGTTTTTGCTTGTTTTATTCTTGTCTCTCTTCATTGCAGGTATTTGTGCAAGTTTGAATGTTCATTGCAGGTTTGGAGCTGTGTTCATGGAGTTTTGGGACATTTTCTGTGTGAAATCTATCCTTGGGCCTGTGATGCATCTGTCCATCCTTCCCATTGCTCACCTCTCCTTGTTCCATGGCAGTTTTGATAGATGTTCAACATTCTCCTTCTCTGGTGTATCACTGTTTTAGTGTAGGCTTTTGCTGTTTTTCCCTTTTCTCTCTCTCTCTGTCTCCTTGGCATGGTTAGATTAGGATTAGATTAGCTTGCCTGCACTGGAATAGCTTGTGGCAGGTAGTTTAGGAGCAGGAACCAACCTTCTCTGGAGATTCCTTTCTCATTTCTACAAGTCCCACACTTGGAGAAAGGTTTCAATGTTGTGCAATCACACTGGATGCTAGAGTGATCAACCTAGAAATCTGATCAACGTCCAGGGGTGCTGTGATTTTGCACCAACAGTTTTGGCACGCCCGGTGGGACCTTAGAGGTCTTCCACTTCATCTTTTGCAGGTTGGTGTGTTCCTATGAAGATTTCAGCCTTTGGAGGCACTTGCAAACACATCTGGCGACTCCATCTGATCAGCAACCCATTTCTGAAGTTGCAGACCTATTTTTCATCCATTCCCATCCATCCTTCTTTCCATCTCTTTCATTCTTTTCCATTCCATGAAGTTGTGCAATCATGACTTCATTTCCATCATGGAATTCACATTTTCAACAACAGCAGTTTATCACACCTCCAACATGTTTTACAAATCCTCCAAATCAGCATGCATACCCATATGAGCAACAATGCCAAGATCATTTTTGCTACGGAGCTTTCCAAGAGCAAGAGTATGTTGTTGGCTATGAAGACAATCGATGCAAGATGCTAGTCTCTTGGAGAAAATCCAAAAGATGGAGGTAAAGATGGTGCGATCCGAGCAACAATGACTCAAATGAGAGCTTTCGGGTTGGTTGCAGGACTCCTTGTCCATGGGGAGGCCCTTTTCCAAGACACTTCAGCCCTCAGGAGAAGCTGGACTTCATGATGAAGATGCTGCCCCAACTTGCACAAAGTGGATTGAAGAAATAGAGGTGTATGAGAGGAGTATTCAGCAACCTTGTCAACGGGTAAGCACGCCATCTCATGCCTTTCTTTTTCCTCTTTCCCAATCTGTTTTATCTCAGCAGTGTCAAGTTTTAAACTCTCCATCTGCTGTCCCAAATGTTGATCCCATGTCTCCACCTCTTAGTCTTCCACCACACCTCAATTCTTCTTTCCTTTTTCCTTCCAAACAGTCATCCCCTCCACAAGAGCTAACAGAAATACCCCCTCCTCCAAGGAAACAAGAGTTTCTACCTCCACCACCACAAAAAATTGCCAAATCAATTGAGTTACAACCCATCCCTCCTCTTGCATTCCCAATTCCATGTGGGGAAGAAGAAATTACAAAAAATGGCCATGAAGGACAGCAAGAAGAGGAGCCCAACAGAAAAAATAAATGACAGACAACTTGAGGGTTTGGGCTGCCAAATTTGGGATGACAAACATCCCTTGATGGTTAAACCTACGAAGAGGTTGGAGTTGGAGAAACAAATGGTGGTCGGGACTGATTTTGTTGCAGCGAGAAGATGTTCTTGCAGGTCCCAACTTATCCTCTAGAGCAAAGCGAGATCGAAGAGTTTGACTTGAAAAACTTCATGCTGGAGGAAGAGTTCAATCAAGAGCAAGATTGTCTTCAAACAGTAGAGGAAGGAGAAGCTGCTCCAGATCCAAAAGAAGAGGAGCACATTCCAGCTGTGGAGGAGAAAAGTGCAGATCCAAGGGCTTTGAGCACAAAGCAGGCTACAGGAGAACCTTCAGTTCTTCTTTCTACTTCACCTCTCTCAAGTTCTAGTACTGAAGAGGAGTTTGATCTCTCAAACTCAATGTTGGAGGGTGAAAGAAACCATGGTGATCAAGTTGCAGATCAAGAGAACACCATGGGAGAGGTTGAACATTTGCAGCAGGACAGCCATGAGGCAGTTTATCTGTCAGATTTGGAGGACTGTTTTGATGGAGAAGAGCCGGTTGAGTTTCCACCATTCTCTCTTTCATCATCCACATTCCAAACACTTGAGTCTACTGTCATGAAGGAGAACATTCATTTGCAGGAGCCTACATCTTATAGCAGCTCTTTGGAATCAAGATTGGAAGATTTTAATCTTTCATTTCCTTCACTGGAGGAAGAGAAAGGACAGAGGAATTTCACCATTTCTTCCACACCATCCATTCAGGAGGGTCTGCAAGAGAACTCCATTCTTGGAGTTCAAAATCGAGCTATGGGCATATCAAATGGATCGGACCTTGCCCAATCGGTATTTGGCTTCATTGGAGCCAAAGGAGAAGTCACAACCAGTCATGCTTGCTTCGAGCATGAGGGTGAGCTACAAGTTCCAAGGATCAGGCTGTCATACCTCTTCAATCCAAATGCGAGAGCAACTAAAAGAGGTATTGAATTTGTCTTCACTGATACCTTGATGATTTGGGTGGAAGACCAGCTTCTTGTTGATTTTCCACTCATCCTAACATCCATGATCAAACCCAAATCAATTACATGGCTGCCACTTTTGAGAAAGGGAAAAGCTATTTCTCACAACCAATTGCGGGGTTTGTTTAGCTTGCCTTTGCTTCCAGTTAGAATAGAGTAGGTAGGTTTGCTTTCAGCAGAAGAAGTGCTTGTGCACACTTTGCATGTTCCATTTGGAGCATGTATGATTTTTAGTTATGTATATAGTTTTGTGGTGCTGGTTTTGCTCTTACACGTCCATTTCGGCGGCATTTTGGTGAGAACGACTCAATGTCCAAAGTGGGTTTCAAGCGGTTCGGAGGGAAGTTTTCAAGTTCGAGATCGGTTTGCGGTTACAACTCATGACTCCATGCCCAATGGATTGCTTCAGTTACTTGATCATTCATCTAGCGAGGCAAATGACGCCGCATTGAAGTCGCTAAAATCAAGTTATCCAAAATTCACCCCCAGGGTAATTTTGATAACATGCATCAGAATATTCAAGTCCCAGGCAAATAGATTGTTCAAGGCCCAAAATCATGTCTTTTGGGGTCCCTCGGCTTTTTCTAACTCTCCTGTCCAAGAAGAAAAGAGCAAGTTCTAAAAAAGGGTGAAAAAGTTGCAAAAACCAAGCTTGGGGAAAAAATGGAGAAAATCGGCTAAGTCCTAGTCCAGGCGGTCCTTGGGACAGTTGGGACGTCGGGGCACGAATCGGCCGAAAATCCTCCAGGTGGTCCACGCAGCAATTGGGACATTGAGCCGTAGGTACGCGGAAGACACGGATCGGCCAGTTTGGCGCAAGTAAGTCCATTTCGGGCGGTTCAGAGGAATTTCTCCCGGCGATCTAGGGCAGGTTGGGACAAGAGTACGCGGAGGACGCGAACTGAGCCGCCGATTCGGCCGAAACATGGAACTTTCATCCGGGATAGTTGGGACAAAGGGATGCGTTGGACGCGAAGAGCCAAAAGAGCCGAGAGCCAATCAAATCTTGCCACGTGTCTTCGCCTCAAAGAGGGACAGGGAAGCCCGAATCGGGCGGATCGAGAGAAATTTGTCCCAAACGGTTTGGGACATATGGGCCAAAAATACGCGAGGGACACGAAGACCCGGAAAAGCCGCCAACGAATCAGAATGTGACGCGTGTCACAAGGGGAGGCGCAATAAAATTTTTGACTAAGTGTTTTTGGACCCAAAAGTTCAAAGGGCGAGGTTTGAAGCGTTGGCCCGAGCCAATAAAAGGAGGACGCGTGTCCTAAGGAGAAGGGGAGTGTGGAGCTCGGGGAGGACTTGGAGAATTTGGCAAAAATTTTGGCCAAAAAACTAAAAGGTAAAAGATGCCCCCGCACCCCTGTCAACCAACCAAAGCGTGCCACGTGTCCCAAGTGGCGGGGCACGGGGAAAAAATGGAAAATTTTCCAAAGAGTTAAAAAGGTCAAAATTTCAAAGGAAAGCCCGCGAAAAGGTGGAGGAGAGAGAATTGCTCATCCAATCAGCACTCGACACGTGTCATCCAAGCGGCAGAGCGCGGGAAAAATTTCAAAATCCGTTTTGGCCTGGTTTTTTGTGCCCTAAATCTTTAGATCGCCATAACTTTTGATCCAGAGCTCGGATTTGCACGTTCTTTATATCAATGGAAAGCTGGCGAGATTATCTACACGATTCCGAGGTCAATATTGTATTTTGGTTCAATTTGGAGAGATAAAAATCAAGAAATGTCTCGGCGTGTGATAATGGCGAATCGACGTTTCAACAACCGATTTAATGCACATGAGTCACATTCTTCTTTAACGTGGCGGAAGCAACATTTCAACAACCAGTTTAATGCACTGGTCACATTCTTCTTCAAAGACGGCTAGAAGTGATGTTTCAACCACCGATTTTAATGAAGAATGTGTTTTGGTCAATGGTTGGGTTGCTTGCATGTTTTCCCACGTTTCTCTCTCCTGGGCTCGACCCATGCATTGTAAAAAGCCAGATTTGGCTCATGATTACAAGTTGTTCATCTTTTCAGCTCTTCCCTCCCTTCTTTTCTTCTCTAGGGTTGAAAATGGAGTTCGAACCTCCTCCCTTGCTCTGTAATGGCGTTTTTGCCTTTTACTATTGAAATGATGTTCTGTGCAAACTTCTGAAGCAACAAAAACATGTTTTGTGATGCATATGTCCATCCTTGCTCATTTTTGCTTGTTTTCTTCTTACCTCTCTTCATTGCAGGTATTTGTGCAAGTTTGAATGTTCATTGCAGGTCTGGAGCTGTGTTCATGGAGTTTTGGGACATTTTCTGTGTGAAATCTATCCTTGGGCCTATGATGCATCTGGCCATCCTTCCCATTGCTCACCTCTCCTTGTTCCATGGCGCTTTGATAGATGTTCAAGATTCTCCTTCTCTCGGTGTATCACCGTTTTAGTGTAGGCTTTTGCTGTTTTTCCCTTTTCCCTCTCTCTCTATCTCCTTGGCATGGTTAGATTAGGATTAGATTAGCTTGCTGCACCGGAATAGCTTGTGGCGGAGTAGTTTAGGAGCAGAAACCAGCCTTCTCTGGGATTCCTTTCTCATTTCGCAAGTCCCACACTTGGAGAAAGGTTTCAATGTTGTTCAATCACACTAGATGTTAGAGTGATCAACCTAGAAATATGATCAACGTCCGAAGTGCTTGTGATTTTACACCAACACACCCAAGATACTTCACCGCTATTGCACCACACGGCGGGACACTTCCGAGTGCCTCCATTGATCCGACGACATTCATCTTCTCTCCTTAGCCACTCCGTTCATCTCCTGTTCCAGAAGAGATGTTAAAGCTGCAGATGGCAAAGTTCAAAAGGGCTTTGTCCTTGGACAATTCAAAGGACAACAACCATAACACTATGGCACTTTCTGATGGAGAGGATGTAGAGCGGGAGATGGTAGTGCACTCAGCGATTTCTCATTCTCCGAGAAGTAACTTCTCGAATGGTTGGCTTCGCAGTTGGTTCTAGAAGCGAGAGTGGAGATGAACTTGGAGGAACATGACTTGCAGCTACTCTAGAGCCTAGGCGGAAAAGATAGAAGGCCTAAAGTTGCTAAAGCAACTTCTAGGTTGATCATCGAGGAATCAGGGCAGAAGTTTGTTGAGATATCAATTCTGGCAGAAGGAAAGAAGGAGGAGGAGCTCACGGTAGAAGATGTTACAGTAACTAGAGTACCCCTCGGTCAAGCCACCACAGAAGGATTGAAGCAGGATATGCAGACATTGATAGATGCTCTATTCCTTAGGCTTGACAGAAAAAGGTGGAGAAAGAAGAGCTTGAAGCGGTATCTCAGTTGTGTGAAATCATAGCCAATGTTGTTAAGCCTTCCATTCAGCCCATTTCAGAGTAGGTGAGTGATCATCTTATGCAGGAAATGGAGGATGCAAGCAATCAAGTAAAAGCTATTGACGAATGGAAGGATTTGATTCGTCAAACTGATGTATAACTTGGAGAGGTTTCAGCCCGCCTAAAGGTTATGAATGATGCGGAAAATCAGCTGGAGAAACTGGTGATGAGCATAGTGGACATGAACATAGTTGCTGAGAGTAACCTGAGTACTTTGGCCGAGATCAACAAGTTGTCGGGAGATGTATTGGTTGCGGAGCAGATTGTACCGGATGGATCAGTTGAGAAGGGGAAGCAGCTGGAGTTTGCAATATCTTTCCGTTTGGAGATCTGCAGAGTTTTGCTGAAGAGGATGCAGGCACTTGAGAGTAGGACATCATCCTTACCAGACAATATCATTTCTTTCACTGAGGAGGACGTGGTCGGAGGTGTTACTTCATACGTGCGGATTGTTCCTAGCAAGGTGCCTAATTCCCTAGAAGGGTCTCTTCTAATGGTACAAAATAGAATTGATAAAGATACTAAACCTTTCATGATGAATTCCACTAGCAGACTGGTGGCACCGCAACAAATATTGCAAGGTTTGGGATGAACTTGGAAGATGTGGAAGCGTGCATCAAAGTGTTGAATGAAGGATTGTTGCAGTTTAGGATAGAGAAGGAAGCAGTGGCTAAAATAGATGGGAAGATGTTGAATCACATGTTCGACAAGTATATCCGATATTAAAACAAAAAGAAAACATAAATGTAACAGCTGACATGACTTCTTCTTCTATTCTTTCTTCTTCTATTTTGTATGTTCCCGGATGAAATTGTAAAACTTTAAGTTATTGGTTTTGCAACCATTACTTAAAATTCATGTGGAACAATTCTATTAGTTAGGTGATACATGTGTCACTTAAGGAGAAGTTAGTTGATGATGATTGCCAAATGTCATCTTACTTGTTTTTTATGTTTCAGATTCGATTAGATTTCCCATTTGTACCTTCCCTCCTACATTCTATTTAAGTAGGAGAAGAACCTTAGGGTTAATGATCAGAATTTGTAAGCAGCAATCTTGTGTTCTAGACTTTGTGTTGAACCCTTGAGAGCCACTTGGAGCAAAGGAATACAAAGAAGCAGGTTTCCGAAGAACTTTGTGTCACGGTGTACTGTGTTTCTTGCTTTTAATCTTAGATCTCTTGATAGACTTTGTGTTATTTTAGATCTGATCTAGAGCTACCTTTGTTTTAGAATTCGGTGTTTATATCTATTAGATTCTTCTATGTGCATACAACCAGCTCTTCCATCTACTAATTGGGATGCACATCTTCCCCATTTATTCTATGTGTTTATGTAATTACCTTCTTCTATAACGTTTCCTTTCTTTAAACAGATTGCTTACTCATTTCAAGCAGAACTATTCGATTATGGTTCATGAACCGAGTAGTTAAAGTAAAATCCCATTTAGATATTAGCATACTTTAATTGAAAAATCTGACATCGGAGCCTCACCGGTTAAATGAGGGAGATTTATCTCATGATCGCCTAGGTTTTGTGCTATGCGAGAAAATCTAGCCAACAAGATCGATGACATATAAGAGTAACTTCACCACATAACCTCCAACTATATGCCTCCTCCCTCGGTTTTGTTTAACCATTCTTCAAGATTTTCAATGTACAAGACAAACAAGCTTTGGGAGAGAGAGAACAACCTTACTTGACACCAATGTCACTACTAAAACATTCTAACATACCCTCTTTGGTTTTGATTTTAGCTTTGACATGCTCATAAAGCCTATGCATTGCTGCTCTAAACTCGTATGGAATCCCAAGTTCCTCCATCATGTTCCAAAGTTTTTCTCTAGGTACCGTGTCAAAAGTTTTCTTAAAATCAACAAAGCAACAAAAAGCTTCCTCTCCTTGGGTATCCCATACCTTTTCAATCAAGTGCCTAAGAGTGATGCAATGGTCGATGAGTGATGTGGGAGGTTTAGTTTACTCTAAGCGATGAAAGTAACTATCATGATAGGTTTGGGTCTGAGGAAATGTTATATTATGTTTTATATTTATGTCTTAAAAATAATGTTATACAAATGAAATTGGGGGAAATTTTATATTATGTTTTGTATCTATGTCTTAAAAATAATGAAATTTGAGAGGAAATGTTATGTTATATTTTGTAGTTATATCTTAAAAACTATGTCATACAAATAAATTTGGGAGGAAACGCTATACTAAGTTTTGTATTTATGATTTAAAACAATGTTATACAAACAAAATAAGGTATATTTTTACAAATTGTTTTTTGGGATGTATGGTTTTGATGTATATAGGAGTCTTAGTTTTGATAAGCAAGGGGTTAGGAGGAATTGTCAATAAAATGGAAAAAAATCAAATTTGATGCTTTTTCTTTTCTTTTCTTTTTCCTTTTTTAATGAAATAGAGTTGTGTTGTTTTATAAAAATATTATAAACTATTCACGGAAATTTTTGGTTTTATGAGAATATGCCACGTCAACTCTACACAAGGTCAACAAAGAGCTTAGGAAACAAAAATTAAATAAGTCCTAACAAAGATGCTAAAAGTATTAAAATATAATACTATTCAACCTTTGGCCTTGTACTAAACACTAGGTAGCCATTATAAAATAATGGAACATAAAGTATATCTTTATCATCTAGCTTTCCACTGTCAAACATCTAAAAGGTCTTTCCCTCAACAATGTGTCCCAACAATATTATTTTGTGGAATGTATGGTTTTGATGTATATAGGAGTCTTAGTTTTGATAAGCAAGGGTTAGGAGGAATTGTAAATAAAATGGAAAAAATCAAATTTGATGTTTTTTTCTTTTCTTTTTCCCTCTTTAATGAAATAGAGCTATGTTGCTTTATAAAAAAATATTATAAACTATTCACGAAAATTTTTGGTGCTATGAGAATATGCCACGTCAACTCTACATAATGTCAACAAAGAGCTTAGGAAACAAAAATTAAATAAGTCCTAACAGACATGCTAAAAGTATTAAAATATAATATTATTCAACCTTTGTCCCCGTACTAAATACTAGGTAGCCTTTATAAAAAAATGGAACATAAAGTATATCTTTATCATCTAGTTTGCCATGCCAAACATCTAAAAGGCATTTCCCCTCAAGAATGTGTCCCAACACTATTATTTTGTGGAATGTATGATTTTGATGCATATAGGAGTCTTAGTTTTGATAAGCAAGGGTTAGGAGGAATTATAAATAAGCTAGAAAAATCAAATTTGATGTTTTTTTCTTTATTTTTCCTTTTTTAATGAAATAGAGCTATGTTGCTTTATAAAAATATTATAAACTATTCAAGAAAAATATTGGTGTTATGAGAATATGCCACGTCGAACTCTAAACAAGGTCAACAAAGAGCTTAGGAAACAAAAATTAAATAAGTCCTAACAGAGACATGCTAAAAGTATTAAAATATAATACTATTCAACATTTGGCCATGTACTAAATACTAGTTAGCCATTATTAAAAATCGAAACATAAAGTATATCCTTATCATCTATCTTGCCCTCGCCAAACATCTAAAAGGTCTTTCCCCTCAAGAATGTGTCCCAAACCGTATTAGCAATATTATCACCCTTGGTTGCATTTGCATATTCCTCCTAGCCTAGTAAAACAACACGCACACAGAAAGCTAATTGAGGAAACTTGTTTGTGTGGGGTAGAGGAGCCCTCCCATCATGACATGGAGGTAAAGAAGCCCAACCGCCACATTGAGCAAGTGGAGGAGAGTGGCACCACAATGGAGACTACCTAACTTTGTTGTGGGATCAGTAGTGATAACAACTTCGACAATTTCCTCTTCCTCTTGGGATGCCCTCCTTTTAGGGAAAAGAAGTCAAGACACAAGCAATAGTGTATGAAACATGGCCCAAATGGTCCAAGAGGGTTTGATGGTGGGAAACCTATGTAGCCACCTTATTGGCTTGCACTTAAATATGCATGAACACATTTGAAACAACATGGTTTTACTGTAAGCATAGAAATGTGAATAAATATAAAAGTTAGCAAAAATAGTTGAATTCATTTCTTTCCAAATAGAGAAAATAATTTACACTCTGAAAGTATGCCAAGTTTGTGTGAATTTTACGTGAAGTATATGTCAATCACCTAAAATAATATGCTACCATATGAAATGCATTGGGATAAAGGATTTGAATAATTCATTAATCTAAGTCCATGTAATTAGGCATTATTGCAAAGCTAACACATATGCATAAGAGTCTTGTTATGTCCACATAATGGACATTTGGGTTGGGGGACCACTACATGAACAAGAATAAGGGCAAGGGGAAACCCCGATAAAGTAAGCACCATGTAAAATGGGCTAACTTGGGCTATAGGATAACATTTCACACCATTTGAAACCATTGGCTCTAAGTGTGAGAAGTCGAGCGAATAAACCCAAAAGCATTAAGCTTGTGCACCATGGGAAATATATGGTGACAATTTAAGGTATATCCCTTATTGGGAGAATGGTTTTGGAATGGTATTTTAGGATACCACTTTCAATCCCTTCACCAAGGATGAGAGGAATTGACTCAAATTTTTGAAGCATCTCATTAGGGACAACCCGCATGATTTTCTAGAAGGACTCTTGATCATTATTATTCGGATGAAACTTGGTCTTGGCTTTTGACCAAGAGAGAAAATTTATAGTTTGTCTACGTAAAATATCTTGCACCATATGAATGTCTCTCCTAAATATTTTAAGTGTATGTGTTGGCTAGATTTTCCGTATAGCTAAAAACATAGGCGATCATGAGATAAATCTCCCTCATTTACTTGGTGAGTCTCTCATGTAAGATGTTTCTCAATCACAGTAAGTATGAATCCTAATAACTATTTGCAGGGGGTTTTACTTTAATTACAAAGCTCATGAACCATAGCTTAACAATTTTGCAGCAAGTAAGCAGTTGTTTATGAAGTATTTGCAGAAGGGGAAATAATGAAATTGGGAAAGAAGAAAGGAAGATATGTAATTCAACCAATAGTTTGCAGAGTTGGTCTCATACACATAGATTAAATAAACAAGTAGATCTCACAATAATCGCAAGTAAAGGAAATGAATAACTTCTAACCTAAATCTTAGATAACACAAAGTTTATCTAAAAATTAAAATAGAAGAAAGAAGCAAAGCACCGTAGACACAAAGTTCTCTGGAAATCCACCTTTTATTCAATTCCCCAGCTTTCACGAAATATACAAGCATTCATTCATAGCATGAAAGGAAAGAGAACTTATAAGAGAGAAATATGCATTAGAACCATTGATATTCATATATATATTATATCGGTAACCTCATTACATTCATTGTTCATTACAGAGTGTCACGAGAGAACCACGAGTCATGCATATCACTTTGGACTTGTGTAACTAAGCTATCAAAAGAAAAATTACAACTCCATGCCCAAGACATTCTCTCTTGGATGCAATTATCCATTAACAAAGTCTTGAGTCATCTCTCTGAGAGCTCCGCTCACTCTCTAGATCTATATTCAATTCTCGCTCTCTCTCTAACTCCTATATCTCTCAAACTTGTATATCTTTTTTACTCCATGTAGCACTTGTATTTATAATTCTCCTACACTTCCAACTCACCTTCCAGTGCCCTCAGATCTGGTGCCAAGTGTCGAATGTGGTCCTTCATGCGAGCATGCTTCTCTAGGCTTGAGCTTTCCACTTTATCTCATGATGTTCTTCTAGAAGATTCCATCCAGGCATGCTCTTTCCTGGGCCAGCTATCACCAGGCTGGCATCTTATCCATGTGTAACCGATCATGCTTTTCACGTGTTCTTCCTGGGTGCTCAAATTGACTAAGTCTCGAGCCTCCTTTCATGTGTCATCATGTATGTGTGCTTCCTTAAACCTTTCTCTTGTGCACTTTTTCCTTGCACACCTTTTCATAACTTGGGACCTTGCGTGCCTATGTGCCTTCATACTTGGTTAATATTCCAGGGGTCCAACATCACCCCACACTATGCCTGTTCTCCATCCTCGGAAACACTTTACTTAACCAAGATGCATGTTGTCAGGGAATCAATGAATAGTCTTACACTTTACAAAGAATAAGGAATGAAAGAATTGGGGAAAGAATGAAGAATGGGGGGCATCAATTCAATGAAGCTAGGGAAATCTTTTCACAAATCTACCTCTAGCTTATTCCACTCTTCGACCTCACCCTGTGCCTTCTAGTAGAGGTCACCCACCAGGGTGCTCACTTCATCAAAACTCAGGCCAATTCCTGGGTGCCCAAAGTGTCCATGATCTGTTCCATCTCTTTTCCCAGGTCCTCGAGTTTATCCATCCTCCTAGTAATGTCTGGGGTATAGTTCCTTTAGTCGGGCCTTAATTGAGCTCCTTAAAGCCTCAATTGCCTCTGATTTCTTCTCTACTTTGGCCAGAACCTTGTCCCTCTCCACCTTGTTCCCCTTGTTCTTTTCTTGGAACTCTTTTAGCTCTACTTCAAGTGTGGTGACCAAGGAGCTTGCCACCTTATCCTGTCTGCGCATGTATCATATGCGGCCTCCACAGATTGGGCAGTGACCTTAACCTCCATGAGTACTTGGCTATACTCGGCAAATGAGTGCTACCACCTTCAATTTGTCCTCCTCTTTCAAGCACATGCACGGCCACTTCTTCTATAGATTCCAGGGCCAAGGTCATCTCTCCATAGTGAGGATGCATGTTAGATCTTCTATACACTCCAGGAGGGATGAGTACTTCTGTGTGGGTGGTGCTAAGTCTGGGTGCTTCAAAAGGATGGCACCTTTGATAGACTCCATTTTCTTGTACACTTCCTACACCTTTATCTTCTCTTCCTTTAACTCATGCCTTAACTATGCACTGATCAGTTCTTCCTGTTTCAAGCTCTTGGCCTTTTCCACTAGTTCTTCTTCCTTCTTCCCTAACTTTCCCTCCAGCACTCTGATCCTATCATTGCACATGAATAATCTAGCCTCGGTCTCGACCATGACCTTGTTAAGTGCATTGTAGACTTGCTCATCTGAGAGCTCCTAAGCATTCACTAAGGGATTGACCCCCTTAGATTCTGGCAATGTGATGAGCACTCCTTGACAGACTTTGAAGTCTGGCTCATCAATGTGGGACTCAAACACCCAAGAGAGCATCTTCTTGGTTCTAGGGTATGCGCGCCATCCTTTTCAAAAGACCCCATGGCTAGGAGCCTTTCTATGGGTACAAGTGCTTTGGAATCACACACGTAACACCTTCTTTGTGTCATCAACATAGCCCATTACTTGTCTCTTTTTGCATCATCAGAGTTCTTCTACCCAGTGCATGCCCTTTGGGGAAGCTTACTTTAGCGGGGCCTCCTCCCAGGCTGTCATGCTCTTTTTTTATGTTCTCCTCCTTCCCTTCCTTCAGCACTATGTCCACGTTGCGCTCCAACTCTTGGTCTACTAGGGACTTTGAGCATTTTTGTGCTTCTCTTTCCACCACCTCAGTGATCTGCTCCTTTGTAAAACTTATGGCTCCCTACTTTTCCCTAAAACCTCCTCATCCCCCTTCATGTCTTTGGTGTCTTCCTCATCATCTGTGCACCCTTGCGCCATGTGAATATGAACTCCTACTTCTCATCTCCACTCTCCTCTTATGAGTCATAGACATGCTAAACACATGTGGCTCCTGGTCTTTCTCTACCTCTTCTTCCTTGCCATCATCTTCCTCACTCTCATCTTCTCTTTCTCCCAAGTATTTTTCCAAGTTGTTGGTCACCTCCGAGTCAGCTTCCTTATCCACCCTCTACTTTTTCCTGAGAGGTGGCTCCTGATCAGGGGATTCGGCCTTATCTTCTTCCTCAGGTGACCCTTCCTTGGTGATGGGTTTCCTAGGTGCCTCTACCTCTGGCATCTTTTCCTTCACGAGACTTCTTTCTCCGTATGTAAGTGCTTGGCTTAGCACTTGTTGATGGCATGCTCACTATCTGAGCAGTCGGCACACTTGGTGCTTTTCCTCTCTTCCCCTCTTCTTGGGCATGGGCTTCTTTCTCTCCATGGGATCCTCAGGTATGGAGACTTCATTCTCTAGATACATGCCCTTCTCAAACTTCGGCCTTATATGGAGAGGTACATGCGCATGCGTGGATCCTCCAGCGATGGGTAGTGTTATCGGCCTAGTCATCTGGATCTCATGTGACATGTACTTTTCCACGTATGTGCACTTACCACCAGGGTAATTCAGCTTCTTTCTCATCTCCCTATGTTCTCGGTCTAGACTACCTAGCTCCAGCCTTAGCTTCTTTGACTCCTTAAATCTGTTCACTCCCACTTGGAAGTATTGAGTAGTGAATGAAGGGGAGCTTGCACCAAGGGCTCCATGATTCATCTATCAGCTTGAACCTACCCAAGTAGAAGTGTTGATAAACCATGAATTTGGCTTCCCCTTCGGTGGCTACTTTGGGAGTTGTTTAGGATTCTCCACTCTACCCCAAACATTTCTCAGGTGCGTGTACCATTTCTCCAGCCTCGCCTTGTGGGGTGTTGTCATTGTATCACAGGCATACTTTTCAAACCTCTTCATGGGTGAAGGATCCTCGGTGGGGTACTCCCATACAAATTTTCTAGTGCGTCAGGCACCCCAATCTCCATGAATACAATGGTGAGTAAGATGTTTCCGAAGAGGATCCTGTCCCCTTCCTTCACACTTTAACAATTTCTTACGATGATGTATGGATAGGTTGTATATGGTGCCTTCTGCAATTTTCTACAGACATGTAGCCAAGGTTTGTTGACCTATGTCCACCTCTCCTAGCCATTCAGCTTAGTCACCAGATGTGTGGCCATTTTCATCATGGGTCCTTGATGTCTAAAATGTCATAATATCATGACCCCTTCTTGCAGGCATACTCGGTGATGGTCTCTTGAATAGCCTCCTTGTCACCAGGTCATCTTCCAAGCTATCTCCCTCACATATGAGGCATGTAAATTGTGAAATAAGCTGGGGAGTCAATGCATCTTGCACCCTACAAAGTGGAAGTAATCTTCGTGTACCCATGACATCAACCATTGGTACAGCACTCTAGTTTTCCAAAATAGGGCAACTCATAGAGTTGCGAAGCCCTACCTTCTCCATTTTGACCTTAACATCATCATTGTATATTGGAAAACCCTCTAGTGTTCATTTATTGGTGGGGCACACTAATTCCAATGCCATTTCCTTTTCTATTGTGTTTTGTGGTGATTATAGTCACTAACAGTACACTTCTTAGGTGGGATTCCCATTCCTTCCCCATCATCACCCCATCTGGGTATTGCATCTCTGCATACCATTCTTCATTTGTGTTTACTTCGGGTTCTTGTTGTTTGGCCTTGGCCTTGCCCTTTCCTTTCTTGGGTGCCATTGTCGAGGTCTTCTTATCACTCCTACTCTCTCCTTGTTACTATTCTTACTTCTTCCAATCCTCGATCTCAAATCCATGATATAACTCTTTTGAACCCATGCCCTAGTTTTCGAACCCTAACTGGGATAAAATCTTCACAAGACAACACCTCTTCAACTCTTTCCACACCATGTAACCCCTTCCTTCTAGTTCACAAACTCAAACTAGGCTGCTCACTGCTTCAATCTCATAGATCTTCCTTCACTCGATCGAATCTGAAAACCTAGTTTATAGAACTCACTTATATCTCAAACTCCTCTATTTCACAAAGTAAAAATGAGAGTGCCCCGACCCTTTACTTATAGTTTTTCTCTTTTTGAACATTAAATGCTACTTCACCTACCACCATACTTTGTTCATTTAATGTGGATTTTTCAAACAAATCCCATCTTCAGCGCCTTCACTTACGCACCCATCCTGTGCAAAAACTCCTCCAACCTTCTGGCAGCGTAACCAATCCAACCTGACAGGAGACTCTTGCACATGCGTAACCCATGCACCAAAGGCACTTCTTCTATCTCTTCTTGCTCTCACCTACCTCATGTTGCTTTAAATGCACTTTTTCCTCCTTAGTACATGGGATCTACAAGTAGCTTTACCCTAGCACCAACCATTCTTTTATCTTTTCTCTTTATATACCTCTTTCAACCGCTACTCAACAAGGCTTTTCAACACAACTTCCTTGGTACTTTAATCACACTCCTTTACATTTCTCCACCCCACACTTAAAATGATGTGTGGTCCTCTGCACACTCACAAATTCTCAAAAATAGCAATAAGGTTACTAGCGCCCAAGGCACAAAACAAAACAACAACGTGAAAGGAAACACAAGAAAGGAAAATGCATAAAGGAAACTTCTAAACTAACTGGAAAAACTACCTTATTTACAAACACCAAGAAGACTTATTTATAGTAGGGCTTCAGCCTACTCCCATTGAAGTGTCAGGAAACTTTCATCCCATCCAACGCTTATAACTGGCATGCACGTGCCCAAATCAAGGATGTACGAGATTGTGTAAGGACCCAACCAATGGACTTTCAACTTCCCTGGATGGCGCAAAAACTTGGAATCATATAGTAACACCATCTTCCCAACCTCAAACTTCTTGTTTCTAATGTGGCGATCATGCCAAGCCTTTTTCTTTTGCTTTTTCTCATTGTTTGGCTCCATCGGGTGAGTGATCATCTCTCATCCAGTTTTATTAACTCATCAATCCTTTCTTCCAGTGCTTGTTCATCATTAACCCTCCTACATGCGCTATTTCATAGAGAAGGAAACATAAATTCAACTGAAAAAATAACTTCCATGCCAAACACCAATTGAAAAGGTGTGGCTTTGTTTAGCCTTTTATACGTTGTCCTGTAAGCCCATAATACTACCGATACTTTGTCATCCCAATCTTGTCTTCCGACATCACAAATTTTTGGTCAGGTATGACTTAGTATCTTGTTGAATGCTTCCATGGTTCCATTTTCTTGTGGGTGATAGGGCGTAGTCTTGTGATGAGCCACCATGAACTCTGATAATAGGATCCTCATGGTCTCATTCAAGAAATGTGTACCCCTATCATTGGTCAAACTCAATGGGCATCCATACCTCATGATAATGTTTTCCCATAAGAACCTTGCCATTTGTTGTTGTTGTGTGTAATCTTTAGTTGGGGCTGCCTCTTCCCACCTTGTGAGATAATCCATGCAAGTGATGACATAACGTGACCCAGTCCTACGCATTGTTGGTGTAATAGGTCCTACAAAGTCTATCACCCACTTTTCAAAAGGCTCCACACTAGGAATAGGGTGCAAAGGCATTTCATCTCTCCTTCTGGTTTTCCAATGCACTGACAATGGTCACACACTTTACAATAGTCTCTACAATCTTTGTACAAGGTTTCCCACCACAAACCTGCCATTAATATCTTGTGCATGGTGGCATCACTGCATATAATGCCCACCCACACTTCCTCCATGTGCTTCCTCCATGATGGCCAGGTGCTCATGCTCTAAGACACATCTGCATAAAACTTCATCACGTCCCAACTTGTATAAGTCTCCACTGATTAACATGTAGGGCATGGCACATATGGCCAACTACTTCTTTTCTAATGTCTTCATTCCATCCGCACCACACCTTCCTTTAAAAATATTGCAATCTCTTCCAAATCCGAGGGCACGTGCCACAACCTAAATAGTTGCACATCTGGCATTGCTTCCTCAATACTCTATGCGTCCTCCCCTGAATCAATTCTTGACAGATGATCAGGCCCATAGTTGCTTTTTTCTAGGGCTTCACTACAATGGTGAATTCAAACTCTTGAAACAACAACACCCATCGACATATGCATCCTTGTAGAATAGGCTTGTTCACTAAATACTTTAATGCCATGTGGTCGGTGTAAAACACAAAGGGTGTTGCCAGCAGATCTTCTAAACTTGAAGAGCACGTAGATCATTGACAATGCCTCGTGCTCGGTTGTGGTATAATTTTTCTCTACTGGTGTCAACTTCCTACTTGCAAAACACAGAGGGTGATCAACAATCCCTTCACTGGTTGTGCAAGCACTTTGCTCCAATAATGGTGGTCCTGAGGCATCTACATGGACATGGAAGGGCTTGTCCCAAGAGGAAAATGTAAAATAGGCATGGTGATAAGCCTATCTTTTAATGTATCAAATGCCCTCTATTGTGCCTCTCCCCAATGGAAGGCACTTTTATGTCTAAGCAGCTCCTCTAAAGGCATGGTGATCTTGGCATATCCCTTAATGAATTTTTATAATAGCCCATATGCCCAAGGAATCCACACACTTTGCTCTCTTTAGTAGTAGGCTCCCTTAACCCCACAATAAACTACAACCTTAGCGGGATCTACCCAGTGAAGCCCTCCTTACATATGATATGCCCCAATAAAGTCCCAAAGGGTGTAGAAACACACATTTCTTAATGTTGAGGATATCCTCAACTACCTACACCTCTCAAACATTAACCTCAAATTGTCACAATGGTCTTTAACTAGACCATATACTATCATCATCCAAATAGACCTGAAGAAACTTATGGATGAAGTCTTGGAATGCTTGCACCACTATGCATGAAAAGATAGCTGGCACATTCTTCAACCCAAAGGGCATGACCATATATGCAAAAACTTCCCCACTCGGTGGTGAAAAGTTGTCTTCTCTGGTCTTCCTTTGCAATCCGGACTTGGTGGTACCCTGAAAATCCATCCGTAAAGGAATAGATTTCACACCCAGTGACTCCTTCCAAAATTTCTTCAATGAAGGGGGTGAAAATGGATCAATGACACAAACTACATTCAATTCCCTATAATCCACACAAATTCTAATCCACCCATCCTTCTTGATGTTGATTACCATCGAGACTTATCCACTCTGATTCTTCCACTACCTCAATGATCCCAGAAGCTATCATTTTTCTATCTCCTCCTTGACCTTCACACACAAGTTGGGATTCATCCGGTAGGGCCTTTTTCTAACCGGGCACACACCATCCTTCAGTTTTATCTTCATCTCCCCCAAGGAGTGGTGAACACCTTTGAGCTCATGGTACCCACGTGGGAATAAATCCTCAAATTCATGCAGCAGATCAATGATCTTTGATACTTCCTTCTCTATCTAGTAATCCCCAATAATAGCTTCCTTAGGTTCTTCTCTAAACCGATGTTAACTTTCTTCATTTTTAAAGGCTCATGGTAGGCACGCATGCGAGTATCTACACTTTGTCCACTACCTCGCGTGTCCCTATAGAATGGCTAACATCTAAGCTTTCTGATTCCTCTCCATCAATCACATATACCAACTTTCCCTTCTCTTTTTCCAAACACGTGCACTCAAGTTGTAACTCTTACTTCCTCTTCTTCTTCAAAATGCGCCCTCGATCTGGTTCACCTAGTAATTCCAATAGCCTATCTTCCATCCTGGCACTATCCCCCATGGTAAGGTGCTTGATACCCTACAAGGCCTTATCAACCATGATGGCTTGGTACTCTCGATATTCAAAGGTTTGAATAAGGTCAGCATGCGAGCTCTTGCCAATTCCTTGTCTGGCGGCGTGTCTCTGAATGAATGTACCATGCACGCGCGTAACCTGTAGTGTAGAATACAACTTGTGCACCCAGAGGGATGGTGGAAAAGCTTCCACCTTCTCTCTAGACCCATTCACACTCCTGGATATGGAAAGAGGTGGGCTCCTTCCCATGGTACTCCTTGATGATGGTGGGTACATTGCTCCTAGAAAATCTGATGAGAGAGAATTCTTACCTCACACACTCTAAAAGGCTCTCTGATGTGTGGCCCACCACCGAGCTGTTGTGCCAAGCAAGACATAACTTAACATCCCCCTCCATTCCTTTCCATCCTTCCACTGAGCTTCCACCTCCTGTAGAAAGATCTCAGGGAAGGCTCCTCCTGAATACTTGGGTAGTTCTTTTCCTCCAAGGCACCTGCCTAACCATGCACGCCTTAGTCACCTTGGTCACCGACCCTCTCAACTATCCATCCCATTAATTCATAAGTTCCATGCACCCAATTGTCACATGCCAGACTGGTGGTATCACTCACTGACTGAGCATCTTCAAACTGGATAACCCCATTAGTAGGGTGTATCATCTCAGGGTCTCTGATTGAGCACACATAAATCTATCCAGAACTTCCTCTCCCAATGGTTCAATATATGGTGTCGACTTCCCATCAGCCAAGGGTATAATGACCCATTCCTCCTTGTTCTCAAAGCTGATGTACCCTTTGTTGAACCAAAGGTCCGCATTGTTCTTGTAACACCAAGGGCACCCAAGTAGTGTTGGGAAATTGTCCACCTCGGTGAGCACCAAGACTTTGAAGTCCCCAGTAAACTTGGCTCCCTGGATAGTAATAGTTGCATCCTTCAAGACACCGATGGGCATTGCCTTAGTCTTGTTTTCCATATACAACACATTCGAATGGGTATGTAATAATGTAGGTCTTCCCATCGATGCCATGCATCCAAAGTCAGAACATTAACCTTAACCTCCACTATGTGTCAATGAGGATATTGTTGAGGAGCCATCCATCTACTGACTACATTCAACGTAATCTCCTTGTCATAGTCGAGGCTGTGAGGGGGAAGGTTCACGTGTAAGACCTGTCTCTCACACTCTTCTCCGTGTGTGGTACCTTCTCTCTCAACCAGGATCCTAGCAAGGGAATGATATTCTCTACCTTAGCATTTTACACACCTCCTTGACCTCATCTCAGGTCATCCTTTTGTGCCTCGACTCTCCTTCCTTGTTCCTCCCTCCTGGATTGCTCCTTTAGACATTGGATCTCCCCTTGTAAGCTCTAAATAACATCCATGGTGTCCTGATATATCTCCTTTTGATGCGCGGGGTCTGGATACTTTCCATGAATGACCTCCTCCCTTGAAACCAGGGTTTTGTCTTGGTACCTCTCTCGCACGTGCAGCTTCTACCCTTGTTGTTACCAAGACAGGCTCCAAACCTTCATCCCATGTTACCCGGGCATCCACTATATGTCTTCCTTCTTAATACTTGACCATTGCAGCACCCTTGTCCTTCTCGGTGCTTTGCTGATTCATATGCTCAAATAATTCCAGGCACTCCTCATACTTATGCTTCTTTTCACACCACGAGCACTGCAATAGGTCTAGGCACTCACGTTTGTAATGTTTTATAGATCCACAGTTGAAACATGTTCCATGCGGGAACTCACTCCTTCCTCCTCCTCATGGTTACCTCGACCATGGAATCCTCCTCAAAACCTCTTCCACATGCACCTCCTTCTACGCGCTCCTCATAATGGTGATCATTATCCTTGGAACCACTGGCAAAATGCTGGTTTGGCACACCCCATGATCAATGGCCTCATGGATCTGATCAATGAGCCTACAGTCCTTAGTATCATGGGTTGTAGAGGTGTAAATTTTGTAATAACAAGATACATTCTTCTTGATCATGCTGCAGCAAGGGACATCTACTTGCATCATGGTCCCCATGACAAATTTCACAATCTACTATCAAAGCACGTACCATCCTCCGGGGGAAATTATCCTTAACGTGTCCCTCTATTTCACAATCTATGCACCACAAACCACTGCGAGTCTCATGGGCTGAGTTCACAGATAATTTTTCCAACTACTTTTCCATAGCAGCAATCTGAGCCTCTAAGAATGGGCTAATGCCAGTATCATACTACCAACAAGCTTCGGCATGGGGTAAGCTTCGAATGCTTCACGGGTGCTATAAAAAGTTTTATGAGACAAGGCCCTTCTAAAAGGGGTGATCAATCCTCCAACAAACCACTTGTGCATGCTGAGAAGGATGAATATCATATGATAATTTAGACAAGAGAGTTTTAAAGCATGCATCATACTCCCACACACTCTCTATGCCATTCCTTGTTGAATCTCCTTCAAAGCATTGATGCTCTTACTCAAACTCAGGAATGTGGAACTCTACCAAGAATGCATTCTTTAAGGTAGTATAGTCCACCACCATTTGATGAGGGTCATACTTCCTATACCAGCTATGTGCGCGCCCTTGCAACGTGGTTACAAACTGACTAGCCTTCCATTATGGGGTTGTGATACCCTTCACATGCCATAGCAGTTCACACTTGTGAACATGTTCCATAACATCCTCAATGCCCCTGTAATCTGGAAAATGTAGAGACATTTCAAAGAATACTTGAGGTGGTGGTTGGGGTCCTTGTCCTCTCGAGCCTGAGCCTTGGTTCCCTCTGGTGTTTCCTCCACCACTGATCCACCAAGTCCACCAGGGTCCTGTGCCTCCAGAGCCACCAATCCACCAGAACCACTTTGGGTCCAATAGGGCTTGTAGGAGTTGTGCCAAGTGCCCCCATGGTCCCACTAAACTATGCATGATGGTCTGTGATAGCACTCCGCTCCCACTACTGTGTCCCACGCCACTCCCTGATGTGAGACCAAAAGCTTGTACACTTGCTCCTTGTCCAAAGACTCCTCCAAATACTAGAATATGTGCAGCCATAGAAGAAGGAACTATAAAATTGTATCTCCTAGGCATGGATCTGTCTCTTCCACTATATCAACTAGGTCAATAACACTTCTTCCTGGTTTGGGAAAACCAAGCACCAGGGCTCGGTCACTGGGTGGGTTCAGATATGTGCCAATGACTCTCCTTTCTCCATGTGAAAAACTCTCACCAGAAGCCAAAGGGGTCTCCCTCACACTTTTCCAAGATGGGGTAGCACAGACTTCTCAGGTTCCACATCTTCCACGTGAACCTCAACTCCTTCCCATAATGTCTGTCTCCATAGATCCATCACACTAGCAGCCTCACATCATCTAGCAATCTCCCTTTCACGTGCTTCACTATACTTGAGCCATCTCTCTTCCCTCTCCTTCTCTGTCATGATATCTGCCATCTTCCTCCACCCAAGCTCCCTTACCCAGTGCTCAAAATGGTTTAGCCGGCCATTGGGAAAAGCCTCTAAACTCATGGTAACCATCAATATCTTCATAGCTAGAGGAATAACACATAGAAATGTTCCTCTAGGTTCTCACAAAAATTCAAACTCAATAACCTCTCGGACAAGAATACATGGAAATGGCATACTCCAGAGTGTAACTAGTCAGTACTCCTCTCCACCAATGATCTACAACATGGGTCCACGTCAGATCTACATCCTGCAACCTTTGGTAGTCTTCTTTGGTCCACACATGTGATCCATAATGCCAACTTGATCTAGATGCATAGGCTGAAAGCCATTCATATAGTTCTCTTTGGGAAGCAGAAGAAGAAGAGGTCTCATATAGATCATGGTAGAGGTTCTCTTCTACCCATCTACGTGTATTAAACTCAGGTCCAGTGTTGAATCTCTAAGAAAATTCATCCTCCATGCTCTTGAACCATGATTCAACATTTTCCAATGTTAACCACTCTGTCATTACTCATTACACAGATCATGATGTATGTTATATCCCACTACAACTTTGAAAAGAGGTCCGGAAATGGAACCAAGATGTAGTCATTTTTACTCCCATCACAAAAGGAAGGAATCCCATGCATGTCGGCCTATCACCCAGCAAAAGCTGAGCACTCACCCGAGGCACGTGTGGGTACCGAGTCTCTCTTTTATGTGAGTTTAATGGGAAACATCATCTATGATTAGTGTAAGAGTTTTTATGAGGGAGGTTGAAACATACAAGAACCATAGGGCTCAGAACGGCCTCTAGATCCTTGCAGTCACTTCAGACTGAGTGTTTTAACAAGAATCCAGAACATGCATTATGATAGAAAGAATTATACAAGCATTCATTCATAGCATGAAAGGAAAGAGAACTTATAAGAGAGAAATATGCATTAGAACCATTGATATTCATATATATATTATATTAGGTAACCTCATTACATTCATTTATTCATTACAGAGAGTCACAAAGAGCAGACCGCAGTCATGCATATCACTAGACTTGTGTAACTAAGCTATCAAAAGAAAAATTACAACTCCATGCCCAAGACATTCTCTCCTGGATGCAATTATCCATTAACAGAGTCCTCATGCAGCATCTCTGCAGAGCTCCGCTCACTCTCTAGATCTATATCTCAAACCGCTCTCTCTATACTCAAACTCTATCTCAAACTCCTATATCTCTTTACTCTGGTACAGCACTTGTATTTATAATTCTCCTTGCCAACTCACCTTCCAGCCCCTCTCTAGCCCTCGAATCTAGTGCCAAGTGTCGAATGTGGTCCTTCATGTGAGCATGCTTCTCTCTCAGGCCACTGAGCTTTCCACTTTATCTCATGATGTTCTTCTAGAAGATAAGCTTTTTTAGTTCTTCTTCATTACGTGTTCGGTAAAATGCTTGTCATAAACAATTCAAACAAAACTCATTACATTTTAGTTTTAATTTCATATGAGCAATTTTGACCTCTAGAAAGCACTCGGTGAAGGCAAATATAAGGAAATCCAATGAAGGCCTCAATCAAGATTAAGAGCACATGCACAAGCTTCTTAAAGGGATTTTTCATGCAATGAATTCCTCCCTACCTTTCGTGCCAACACTTGCCAATTTTTTTAAATTAAATCCCTTTTAAAGCATGCAACAATGCCAAAGTAAGTCATCATTCTTGGCTAGGAATTGTGTGAAACAAACAAGTAGCAGGCAATGTGAAAATTCACCTGCCTGCAACTTCTAATTCCACACCTTCCACTTAAGTGATTTTGTTAAACTCCACCCTTCCAGAAAATTCTAAGTTTCACACTTTCCACTTAAGTTATTTGTGTTAAACGTTGACCCAGCAGGAAGGCAAAAAGTGTGACTTGTTTGGGTGAATAAATAATATTTTGTGTGAAACACACAAGTAGTAGGCAGGTGTGAAACTCTACCTGCCAGGGAAGGTCCAAGTTTCACACAATTCACTTAAGTGATTTGTGTTAAACGTTGATCCAGAGGGCGAGCGTAAAGTGTGACTTGCTTGGGTGAATAAATAATCCTTTGTCTCAAGCACACAAGTAGCGAGGTAGATGTGAAACTCTACCTGCCAGCATGTCCAAGTTTCACACAATTCACTTAAGTCATTTGTGTTAAACGATGATCCAACAAGTAGCTTCAGAAAAATGTGACTTGCACTTGGAATTAATTTCCCAAAATTGGCGTGGAAATCATGACTTCTGCTTTTAAAATTGGCATGGAAATCCAAGGTGGAAGGTAGCATTAAAATCCAACCTGCGGGGCAGCTCTAATTTCCATGTTTTGGTTTGAGAATCATTTCTTTCCATATTTGGATTTTCAAAAACACAAGGATAGAATAAAAATTTCCAAGTTTGGAAAGGGTCCGAGGAGATGTAACATTAAAACTTGCAAGTGTCATAACTTTCACTCCGTGGCTCCGTTTTAGGTGTCATTTTTTCTAAAAGTGCATATTTTCTCAAGCTCTACACATTGGTGGCAACATTTTTCTTATTTTCATACAATCCATTATTGCACCTTTTTGGACCAAGCAACTTCTTGCAATCTCCTGAAGGCATCCTGAGCAAATCAACACAAGACAAAAAGACCAAAATTTTTAAAGGGTATCCCAAAATTTCCAAGTGAAATTTTTGGGGACACCAATGTATCCATGTGACTTCAACAAGAGACACATCGTAGGTGACCACCACAAAAGTGTTGATTTACATCTAATCTTTCTCGAAACCCATTGATATTCCACATTATCCAAAGTTTGAAAATTTCCCGTGCTTTATAGATTGTATTAATAAAATCAATCAAACCATTTTAATAAGATCTCTAAGAATAACGAGGTTTTAAATTCTAACAACTGTTGGGGTTAATCACACCATCAGAGACACATATTCATATCTAAGCATATAAGCAATAAATATGGAAATAAACCAAAAGAAATAATACACAAGATATAACGCAGTTCACCCAGTGTGGGCTACATCCACTAAGAAACAACCAATATATTATTCAAAGCTTTAACAGAGGATATACAATGAATATTTGTAATCTTCCACACCTCCTAGATGTACAATACTTTCTTCCTCACAAGATTCTCTTTTCTCTCTCCAAGAATTCCTTCTTTACAATTCTCAATTCTTAATGATTTCTCACACTTCTAACCCTAGATTTCTAGCTTATATATGCATATACAAACTTAGGGCACTTTAGCTATGCAATTACAACCATTATATCAACTTTATATCAAAGGTTAGATCTAATTCCCATGAGTTAAATAAAACAATCACGCACAAGCAACTGATGTCGGTTACCCTAACCAATGTCGGTTCCTCCTTGCTTTGACCGATGATACGGTCCCCGTGACTAATGCAAGTTACTGTGTATTCCAGCAAGTTAATAAAGCATGCTAATGTGAAGCAATTAAGCTCCACAACTCAACAAGAACTTCTAGGTTATATGACTGTGTGGATATCCTTCAACAATACAATCTCACAAAAGAACTTTCTAAGCTTGTTTCCTTTTATCGGCTCAAATAATATTTTTGGCATATATTGGTGCTTCAACCATTAATTTCTAATAGTCCTAACCAATCGACCTCCTTTCAAATATATTGAAATTCCCAACCTACTTTATGAAATCCCTTCCCATGTTCAAAGTTATACCAACATAAGTATCTAAGCAACTTTTCAAGCTTCGAGGAAGAAGATTTTGAAGGAACCCAACAAGATGAATGATTGACATGGGTTTTCATTTCACTCAAATTAGGCTTTGAACACATAATTTATCTAAAAGTAAATGATTGTTTAAGACTAATAAAAAAATCCTAGAACACTTCTATATTATGCCAAATATTTATTTTATGATATATTACACTCGCTTATAATTTGACAAAATGTGATTAGGGTTAAGGAAATGAATGAAATCACTAAAATATGTGGGCAAAGGGTAATATGGTGTGCTCGGATGGTGTGTAAAAGTATAAAATATGGTCACTAGGGTGTTTAATGAAACTTAGGATTTGTAATTATGCGTTGGAAAAGTTCGTAGTAGTCTAGACAATATCGTTCCCAGCACATGTCTATACAAAACATGTATGGGTTTAAACGCATCTCGAATTCCCAAAACCCATCTTCTCGTAAATTTTTTCCCTTACACCTTTTTGTAACAATGTCTAGATGTCTATAAATATGCTTTTCAAGTCTGATTATTGTGATGATTGTAACATTGTCATATATTCTCTCTCCTTTGTTCAAACCCTATATTCTAATGCATTGACTTGAAAAAGAGGTTATCACAATTGCATCATATTAAAATCACCATACCGACATGGTGAGTGAGAGTTCACTACATACCACTATTCAAAAGAGGGATCAAATCTCATGTCGTTCTCCTAAACCTACGATGAGATACAAGTGAAAGTGAATATGTAATAAAAAATGAGCCCTCAATTTAGCCATAACACTTGGTAACATACATTTTTAGATCTCCTTAAAATCAAAATTATGTTCAATGTGTGATATAGGATTGTACTTGGATTACTTTCCTTGGGTAGCTTGTTGCTTTGATAATTTACTCCATGGAATATAAGGTGTGTTAATGATTCCTAGATGCCCTTATTTATAAATGACCTTTTGTTAGTTTTCCTACTCAATCTATCTTGAAATCTTGATATGCCAACTTCAAAAAGTTATCCATGTGAAATTGTGATCGTTAGAGGATAGGAGGATGGGCTCATGATAGGTGGACAGTTCGAGACAAAACCTGTCCATGACACACAAACCTCGTTTGGGATGAAAAAACTAAAATCGATATGTGGAGAGGCCTAGACAAATAATCAATGGTAGACTTCAATTAGTTCCAATCAATAGAATCATAGAATAGTTATTGACTAGTGGATTATAGGGTGTGGGAAAAGTGGAAAGATGACTAAAATTGGTCAAATATGTGTAAATGAATTATATACCAAAATAAGTACAAAACATGACATTGTCAAATGCTCAAGCCAAATTTATGGTGTTATAGATTTATCATATTTTCATCTAATATTAACATATGATTAGAAGGGAAAAAATAAAATGCAAACCTTACAATTCATGATCATAAGATGGTGGTGCACAATTAAAAATATATTTTTTGATCTACATGAAAAACTTGCAAACACATAGAAAGGATGTATTAATCAACACTCAATAAAAAAACTTGTATATATTGGTAATTTAATTTTTTAATTAATACTTTGTGTTTGGAATTTTATAATAAAATGAAATGTGCACAAGAATGACTACACCTCGTGGTTATGTTGAACTTTGTTATTAGTTTATTAAATGTTAAAGAGTGTCATGGGGTATACATGCCCCATGTGAGTAAGTGTAAAATGTGAAGAAGGTGCCCCCATTGCACAAATTTGAAACTTTGAATTGATCTAGTAAATAATACATGACCTTTAAGTTTACACAAATGTGCTTAGTGTTAGCATCATACTCTCAACTAAAGAAATATGAATTTTTAGAACAACTAGAGACAAATATCAATTTTTTCGGTTGTCAAGATTGAGGAATCTCAATACAAGTAAGGAAACCCAAATTTTAATAAATGTGATGATATTCACTGCCAACATTGTATCAAAACTGCAAAGGATTTTATTTTAAAATGTGTACAATGTCATAAATCTAACTAAATTTGGCTCAGCTAAAATATATGTGAAGTTTTGAACAATCCCACAATATGTCCCCCTTTTAAGGTGAGGTATTTGTCTATGTATCACTCATCTCAAAATAAAAGTGGTTATATGCACAATATGCAAAAAGTATACAAAGCTAAACCATATAAATCACATATACTAAACATGGGAGGATAAGACAACATAAATATGATATAATCATTATAGAACAAGCATAAATTTTTTTAATCAAAGTAATAATCATATGAAAATATTATTTAAAATTCAAACAAACCATCATCCAAAGTAAAATAATGAAGACCATATAAGTATGCTAGCAAACACAATGTGATAGGAAGGATCCTTCAACATGTGTCACATGATAAAGGAATGAAACATGACACTTTGGGGACCAACACAAAACATTTGACCAACATGACAACTCGACGATATGAAGAATCGACCAACATTGATATTAGTAATAACCATATAAGTAACATAAAGCAAAAAGAGTCATAAAACACACATATAAGATATATCAAACAAGAATAATGGAAAGACATGAGAGAAAGAAACATTGAAACACATAATAACACATTTTATCAATATGCATAATGTATAAGCATGTCATAATCATTAAAAAATTAAGCATGGGGCAAGCAATGCCAACACATATAAGCAAGCAATGTCATCATCAAGTAAAGAAAAGAACAATACAATATCGATGGTAAAGTGTATGTCACAAAGTATAAGGTAGTGAAAGGCATCGTATAAGTCTCTATACATCACCAATGGATAAAAATGAAAATATATAAATTGAAAATCCATATGAGATATGCCCGTGGTATAGGTATTCCCTCAATGGCTAAGAGGTTTTCCTCAGTGTAGGTACTAAAAATCCATGAAGCATGTGTGTGTCCATGGAAGTGTCTATCATATATGTCATGCATCTAACTCAGTATACCATTAAATATAAGTATTTTGATGAGTAAATATGTAAAATTCTAAAAGCATGTTGAAAAATAATGTCTTAATGTAACAACAAAACAAATCCTAGTTTTGGATTTTTGGAATATTTGAATGTTTTTACATTTTTGAAATATTTGATTTTTTTTTCATTTTTGAATAACTAAACCCATAAGATAAATCATAAATTAAACGTGCAAGAGGCTAGGGTCATAAGCTACACAACTATAAGAATGAGAGGGAAGGGGTGAGTGGGAGTGCAGCTTTAGGTAAACAATCACTTCCTCAATAATCACATTGAACATTTGTATGTGTTGTGTCATTGGGAAGTGTACAAATGTATATAATAGGATAATCAAATTAAATAAAAATTAATATTCTATTCTAATCAATAGTAAATGATCTCAACAAGTTATCATCTCTTTTTGTTATCCTTGTAATAGAGAGGTCTGGGTCATTATACATCACAATGATCAGCAATTTGGTGCGTTGCTTGTGATATTTTCCCCGATGACTATAGAGATCAGACTAAGCTTTGGAACTAGTTGGTGTCGGGACAAGGGCTATAAAATCACATTAACCATATTACATTAATATTGAACAAACTTTAATGTGCATACATAAATAAATAAATAACAAAGTAAAATAATTAACACCATAACACATAACACATGATATAACATGGAAAACCCCAATGGGGTAAAAAACCACGAAGAAAATTTCCATTTTATTGAGAAATTTTTATTAGTCCGAACTAGCTTCCTAACTCCCGCTTCGTGTTTTTAACTCGGAATAATTGCATATATCCGAATATGGCCCACTTGTCATATTTAAATAACTTGAAGGGTTATAACCATTAAGTGATGGGGTACACCCCAATTTAATAATTAGTTAATTAATAACTAATGAAACCTAATATAGAGTTTATATTAAATAATAAATAAAAACTATATTCTATATTATTTAATTATAAACTAAATATTATGAACACTTAATATTATGTTCTAACACTCCCCTTAATATTAAGTGGGGATCCATATGCCAACATTACCTATTTGTACAACATGATTTACAAATCCATAAACCAAAAAGGTTTAGGCTAGCATATGTCTTTTTGAAGGAATTATAACACCTTCATCATGCTCAAACTTACCTTTTGTACAAAAGGATTTCAAATCCATAAATCAGAAGTATTATTTAGGCTAAACATGATTTATGAGACTACATCCCACCGTTTCTCATGGAAATTTTCTTAAAACCGCATCTTTAGGAGTCTTTTATAACACAAGGACCTCCTTTACAAATAGATGCAACATATTGGACTGTCTGTAAACTCTATCAGTTTACATAGATCATAAAAGATATTTTTACAATGCTTTATACTAGAGCAAAAGTATAGAGGAGAAGGAGTCAATAACCAATGCCGACCATTAGGAGGTGACATTGTCATGCACACTCCCCCTCAATGGAAACTCTGAAAGGCCAAACATTGCACAAAACTTGCAGTATTTTACAGCACACAATGGCTCATAAACATATTTGCAATATAATCTTCAATCTGGCAGTACTAGAGATCTCTATCATCGTAGAGAACCTTTTCTCGGATAACATACATATGAACTTCAATATGACTCATTTTCTAATGTTGATTGGATTCTTTAGCAAGAGCAATACAACACTGGACATCACATAGAAGAAAAATACTTCATTTAGCTTTCATGTTTGTTTCTTCCAACATTCACTTCAGCCACATGGATTCTTTGCTACTTCCATTACACTTCTCTACTCGCCTCGGTAGAATAAATGGAGACTGTTGGCTGCTTTTACTACTCCAAGTAATGACATATACACAAAAAAATTTGAATGAGAAATCCATATGTATATTTTATTTCCAACACAACATCAGCATGGTTAGAGTCATAATATCCATATAGACATCATAATAAGCATAATAAATCTAAATTGATTTTACTTTTAACCATCTATAAATTTTACATTGATAGGTTAAACAACAAGTTGACTAACAACTTAAATAGCAATATGCTTAACAACTAAGCATGTTATATTACCAATATGTTGACCAATTTCAACATATTAACACACACACACACACACACACACACACACAAAAGATGTAATCAATATTGGACATCTCCAATACAAACACAAGGGTGTCCCCAAGTGTCATTTGATATGCATCTAATACTATTTTTAGTGACCATATACTAAATTACAAATGTTTTATCAACAACATATATAACTTCATTATCTACTTTAGCCTTTAAATGATAAGATAAATAGATAACATATATGAAATAATGACAAAATCATGCAAGAATAATGAATATAACATCATTAATTGATACTTCTTGCATACATAAAGATGAGGATTTGTTTTAAAAAATTACCGAACATAGGATCGGGGAGTGGGGGTCAGGCGGCAGCCCGGTCAGGCTGGGAGGGGCAACGTCCCTCACAGTTCCAAGGGTGGCGCCCACAGTGCGCTCCCCTGTCACGATACGAGGGTAGGGTCGAGGGAAGTGGCACAATTTATATTATAATCCTCCTTTTAAATTGACAAAAATAATTAATTAATGAGGATTAAAAAACAATCAAGGTTTAGAAAGATCCCCTTGTCGTTGTTTTAAGCCTCACAATCAAAATTCGATGAATTTACGTCGAAAAGGTCATGTCAAACATATAATCTACACAAGAATGTATTAGTTTGACAATTAAATTTAATCGAAATGTGATAATTTTTTTAGTTTTCTATATAAACGATAACGATGATTTAGTCGTCGTGTCACAAATTCATTATTTTGAAAATATTAACCTATCTAATTAAACTAATTTTCTTAGTTTAAAACCTAAAAGAATTAAATTCTATTTAAGTTTAAAAAACAAGAAGAAAAATAATTAACACAAATTGTATATATATTATTTTTTGGAGCTATGCTCCTTTGTATATGATATCAACTTCATTAACTCGGTCAAGTTGGTCTCACCAATTCGGCGAGTTCCTTATTAGCATTGCAAGGTGAGTTATTTTCTACAGGGTCAAGTTTATTACTGGTTTGGCGAGCTCCTTAGCTCGGTTCGCAAGATGTTATTCACCGTGGGAGAGTCACACCACGTGGCATTATACACCCCCACATTTATCCTCCATCGTTGACCTTTCCTTCAATGCATACTCCACCGACCATATTAGAACCAACGGGCTCAATAGACACATCCATGTGGCCTTGTGTACATAGCTCGAGGGGGAACGAATCGCCACCACCCAACGTGGTGTACCTACATAGCTTGGTTGTTTTAGTGGTCAAACAAACCTACCATAGCCACTTATGCGGAAAAAAAGGGAGAATGTGTGGCCACAAACAAGTTAAGAATTGCACTCCGCCACAATTTTAAACACTTATTTATCCCCCAACCTCACAGATGTGAGACTAAAGTCCCCAAAAAAACAAAAAAATAAAAACACGGAGCCCATATCACGCGGCAAGGTTCATGTTCAAGTGGAAAGGGGAATAAGGTGGCCACGTGGGGCTAGCAGAGTGGGTGAGGGAGAGACCACACCATGGGTAGAGCACATTCGTGGAAGATGACGAGGTCAAAAAGTAATGTGACCCTTAAAAATGATTGGCCCATCAATACCTCAAAACATATTTCCTTTTAATTTTTATCGTAGTGTTTCGCTCTAAACTTTACATATTCATCAAAGGATTTACTATTATAGTGGAGTCCTAATAATTCTCCATTTCACATAATTTATTATTTATTATTGATAAACAATTTTGACTGGAGCTATGAACCGGAGGGTTTGTGGGGCCCCACCCTACAACAATTTCCTTCAGACAAAATATTACAATTAAACCAACACAAACTATGACCACGAAGCTTGCATGCCGACGATGCAATTTTTCCGCCACCACCATTTTTAGAGCCACTAGTTGTTAATGTCAACGATGCAAATACCATCACCATTAATAACCACTAGCCGAAGCCACGAGCCATGACCATCAATGATGCAACTCCCGCCACCACCGATAACTACCACAACCTACCAGGTGATGTAACTCCACCACCACCGGTAAACCACACTAAAGGGGATCGTGCCTAGCGGGTTTTGAACTTGGGTGGATCCAGACAAAACCATCTATTTTAACCGATCCACCCAAACCCCATTAGCAGATTTGGTTCCTTAAACACTTTTATTATACCAGAGCTATGAACTAGGAGTGGTGGAGGAGTACTTTCTCTAAGTGGGACATGCTAGTGGCTGATCCATAGGGATCCAGGAAAACACACCACTTCATTAGTTCCATTAGCACCAAGAAGGAGAAACAAGAAAAGTGAATAAAATGAGGTAAACAGAGGTTCTGGAAGGAACCGCCGCTCTGTGCAAAGTGGTGGTTTCAGAACCACCACCCTACTGAAGGGCAAGGGTGCGAAACCACCACCCAGCCAAGGTGGTGGTCTTGAGACCACCGGTCTGCTCAAGGCGGTGGTCCTGACACTTTCAAATAGAAAAGAATAATGGAACGCAAATGAACGCAAATTTGAAGCGCCCAACTATGTCTCTTCCCCTTCCATTCCCTTTCACATCCTCCAGTGCATGAGAGGACATGGGAAGGCCTATAAATGCATGAAAGGAGAAAGAGAATGATCATTCGAAGATCTAGAGAGATCAAGAAGCAGAGTTTAATGAGAGCAGTGAGCAAGATCTTCAGTGTTGGAATGGAATTGTAGGAGCAAGGTGTAGAAACAGAGCAAACAAGTAATTGGAGAGAAGGTTTACATTGTTTCTTATTTTCATACTTATTGTAATCTATAATTGTCTATATTAGACCAATAAAAGTGGGAAGAAAGAGTAGTTGCCCTTCCCGACTGGTTTTCCTCCATTAGAGGTTTCTAGGATAAAATTGTTGGTGTTTTGAATTCTTTCCTACTCTGTAATTTCCTTTCTATAACACTAGATAATCAGTCACGAAGCTCTAATTTTTCAAGAAAATCTATCATTTTCCAAATTTGAAAGTAGAACAACATAGTTGTGTGATTCGTAGAGTTCCAAAGTAGAAGTTTACGGATCATTTTGGTATCAGAGCTGATTATAAATCCAGGACTGTGGTATTCGAATCTTTCTTATGATTTTTTATGACAATGACAAGGTCCAAAGGTGAATAAGTTTTACCTTGCGAGCCAGATATTTCTATGAAGAAGTGGAAACAAAGAGTTCGAGCTCAAATGGATGAAGAGAACTTGGTCCATAGAGTCGAGATGCTTGAAACCATGATGGATAGATTGCATAGGAAACAAGAAGAGCTTTCAGATCTGTAAAAGGCAGCTTCGGTTAAGCAAGATTCCATGGACTCGGTGGTTCGAGCACTAGCTAAAAATTCGGTATCAGAAAGAGCCACGAAGAGGAAGAATGTGAAGAGCATGAAGAGACGCCAATTGTAAGCGAGAAGGTAAAATATGCACATACACCTTTTAAAGTTGAAACGAAAGTGGAAATAAATAATTTTGAAGGAAAAGTAGATGCAAAATTACTAGATAAATGGATAAAACAATTGGAAGTCTACTTTAGTGTGCATAATGTCACTGAGGCACAAAGGATCACCTTTGCACGTCTCAAAATGGAAGGTCATGCTCTGGTTTGGTGGGAAACCCATCTAGCCACTTGTGAGAAGAAGAAACATCCTATTGTCGGATTTCTGAAATTTTTTTAAAGAATTGATTAGAGCTAACTTCTATCCTATTGGCCATAAGACTGACATGATGATTAAGTGGCAGTACTTTAGACAGGGCAGCGTTAAAGCGTGTAAGACTACACTACGGAATTTCATAGACAAGCCATGTTACTTAATATGGACTTGGAGGATGAGGACATTCTGACCAAGTATTTGGGAGGACTTCACACTCACCTTCGGAGGAAGGTAATCTCCACGAAGCCCAAGGATCTCAATGAAGCTTGTATACAAGCATACTACATTGATGACGAGAAGAAGCAAGGAGAAATAGAGCCAAAGGGAGACCAGTCAATAGAACAACAGGAAAAAGAACAAGGGAAGAAAAGTAGCAGAGGTAAATGGAAAGGTAAACATGTCGCTAGTGATTTACATACTTGTAAAGATCCTAAGAATTTTATCGGCTAGATTTTCTCGCATAGCACAAAATCTAGGCAATATGAGATAAATCTCCCTCATTTACCGGTGAGGCTCCCATGTCAAATTTGTCAATTAAAATATGTTAGTATCTATATGGGGTTTTATTTAACTGTTTAGCTCATGAACCATAGCTATATAGTTATGTAGCAAGTAATCCACTTCAATGCTTCTTTTTCCAAAAATGCACCCAATTTAAAAGAGGCTTTTTGGTGCATGACTTCGCCTTTTCTCGGTGAACCCGACCTCCGATGGTGACTTGCTTTTGGCATAATGTGCGTATATGATCCCCGGTTACTCCAGACCAAGAATCACCTAAACCGACAAATGAATTGATCCAGAGAAATTTCACAGAAAACGAAACGAGAAAACACAAAAACACAAAAAGTTGCCAAAAGTCACAAATAAAGTCCAACTTATTCCTAGTTAAAATCCTTCCGTACATAGAAATAATGATATGTACGATCACAACGGAGTTAAACTGGAGCATAAATTTCCTCAAACGGGCCTCAAAATAATTAAATACAAATTTCCCGCAGACAAATCCTGACGACAGAATATACCAATTTTGGGCATTTGGGTATTTGGTGAAAATGGTTAATATGGCTCTTTGGGAATATCTTGACATAATACAAGAACTTTATGGCAATAAAAACACAAAACGACCCATTATTTTAGAAGTACAATTTTTTTTTGGATAGGGTAGTCATAGATTTCGGATAAAATCAGGGACACCAAATTTCTGTAAGAATTATGATGTAAATGGACATACCGACACCACATGTTGGAAGTTTGTTGGTTAGATTTTTCGCATAGCTAAAAAATAGGCGATCATGAGATAAATCTCCCTCATTTACCGGTGGGGCTCCGTGTAAGATTTGTCGCTTAAATTTACTAGTATCTATTTGTGGGTATTATTTTAATCGTTTAACTCATTTCTATATTTAAAAATCAATTTTTAATGGGATTATTCACCCTGCACCGCAGCTCCGAAAATCTCATCATCCACTTAAGTTGTTTGACTTCCATAATGGGATTTTTTACCCTACAAGGCGTAAAGAAAATCCCTTCAATGCCTTGAGTGAGTTTTTTTATCTCATAATGAGAATTTTCACCCTGCAAGGCAGGTAAGAAATTCCGCCGCCTGCTGCCTCTAATTTTCCCATCATAACTTAAGTGACTTTGCCTTCATGGGAAAAAGTACCCTACAAGGCGAGTACAAAATCCCACCTACTTGTTGCGACTAAAAATCCCATCGCAACTTAAATTCATCCATCCCCAAAAATGTGACTTACTTGGGAGAGACTTTTTGTGCATGACTTCGTCTTTTTAAAGAGAAGCTGACTTCCTGAAGCTGATTCCTTTTGGCATGGCAGTCGTAGATGATGTCCAGATACTCCAGGCAAGAAAACAGGTTGTACTGACGAGCGAAGGAATTGACCTAGGGGAATTTCACAGAGAAAAACACGCAAAAAATAATAAAAATGAAAAACGTTGCCAGAAGTCACAGACAAAGCCCAGATCCATTCCTGGTGAAAACCCTACTGGTATATGTGAATATTGACATGCAAAACTTCAACAGGGTTAAACCGGAGCACAATTTACTTCAAACGGGGCTTTAAATAATTAAATATAATTTTCCCGTAGACAAAACTTGGCGAAAGGATAAAACGAGTTTCGACATCTGGGTATTTGTCGAAATTGGCTCATATGATTCACTAGGAATATCTTAACGCAATACAAGCATCTTCTGGCAATAAAAACACAAAAAGACCTATTATTTTAAAAGAACAAAATTTTTAAACATGGGGTAGTCTCAGATTTCAGGGTAAAATCTGGAGACACCAATTAGCTCCGTCTGTGGACATCTTTGCCTCTGTCAAAAGGACAAGAGTAAAGATGAGATCCCAACATCTCTAGTTTCGTGTCTTGTCCATTGGGCTCGGGGTCAAGCAAACAAAAACAACACAAAAAGAAAAAGAAAAGAAAAGAAAATGACAAAAGTTTTATTTATATACATACAGGTTTTACCCTACTTTTTTATGTCCGGAACAGCTTCAAGTGTTGCCCATTGAAAGGTAACGACAATTCAACTCCATCCTAGTAGGCAAGGAAGAAAGTATCCGTTTCGGCATCTCTTTTGATCACGAAGGGCCCTTTCTAGAGTGAATTAAATTTGTCATGCATGCCCTTCGGTTCATGTCTCTTGTCCCACCAGAGTACCCAGTCTCCGATCTCGAACTTCCTTTCTTTGGCCTTCTTGTCAAATACCTTGGGCAAGTCCTTATCAACTTCATTTGGTGATGGCTCATCCTTTCTTATCTCTGTGGTAGATAAGTCTGCATCAACTTGCTCCATTCCCATGATTTATTTGCTGCATTTCTGAGGAAGAACTATCACCATATTCTTGTTCTTCTTCAGGTACTGATCATGCTTGTTGAAAGTCTCCACTAAGGAAACTAAACCCTTGGGGATTTTGTTACCTTTTGGTTGGACTATTCCACTACTTGTCATCATAACCTGGATCAGTTATGCTTGTGACTGTTTGTCATGGTAGTGACTTACTCCCTTCAACATACAACTTGTCAAAGTTGCCTTGTTCTAGAAATGCAGATGTTTGTTTGTCCTCATTGAAAGTCTGCCACTGTTCAACATTATCAGGGACTTTAGGGTGGTAGACCATCTCCACTTTATAGTTTCCTTGTATGAATATAGACAGGTGGTCTATCCAGATTCAATAGTGCAAATTACATGATTGCCAAAGAGTCTCGCTTGGAATTCTCGATTGGTTGGAATAAATTCGATAGAGAAGGCCGCAAAATCCAGTGTGGCGAAAGCACTCTATCTTTGTAATGCTTCATCTTATCTCCTTTGATTCAATCTTTCCCTCAAACTTGCTTTACTAGAAGTTCAAAGATCTCCTTGGGCTTTGAAGAGTTTTATTCCTTTCATTTTAGCTTGCTCCATTCCTAAAAGCAATGCTTCATACTCCGTAGTATGATTGATGTTCTCGAACATCATCTTGTGGTAGTATGGGAATATCTCATAATCTAGAGATATTAATAGAATGTCGGCTCCTGATCCAAAAGAGCAACATGTGCCTTTAAACTCCAAAGTCCAAACTTTTTCTTCTTCTTTTTTGGCTTTGGTTGAAATTTTGACTCTGGAACATCTTTATCCATTTCCAAGAAATATACCCCACTACGATTCTAAAAGAATCTGAGATCTAGGATTCTCATATTTTGTAACCGTGTACTTGGACTTCTTTTCTAGCTCCAGCTTTTATGATTTATTCCTTTGATAGGAATATGAGCACATGACCAATCCATCTTTACTTCTCCTACCAGCCTCTTTGCGAGTTTACCTTTCGCCAAAGAACTTCCCGTAGGAGACAGGAATATCTCGCAACTAGAATTGTCATCTTTAATCTTTTGTCATGAAAATATTCCGAATAACTTGTGCATGTTTGATTTGTCTCGATTAAAGGAACTTGTCTCTCCATGGAATAACACCTTTTTATGGTCTTCGTCAAGGTAATCGCAAAAGCATCTGCAACTTTAGCCGGCATGACATTATCGAAGCACTGAATCTAGAACGCAAACCTTGAGTTGCTTAACTTGAAACCATTGAGCAATAGGGAAACATAAAACGGTTCCACTCTTTAAGAAGATGGTGAGGATTTAAGAACTGTAGTGTTGTTCGGGGAGGAGTATCTTGGGCTTAGCAAAAGGCCTTTTGATGTATTGGATTGTCCCGGTGATTGTACATATTTGGCTAGCCTATTTAATCGCTTAGGAAAGGCTCTCGGTATTCAGCTTCTAACATTTGAACTGTGGTTTTTCTTGACACACGATCAATAATGTCAAACAAAGGTATAGATTCAAATACCCGAGCTACAATCTGTGGTTGAGATGAAGAAATCACATTCTTATTTCGGGAGCTAAAGAAGAAGGTAAAGGGTTGCCCCTTCTTTGTTCATTGGCTACCGCCTCAGCTTGGCAAGTTTGTGATTGTGTAAATACTACATATGCATGACCATGATCATCTTCAAGAAGCTCCTCATAGTCATGTTCAAATTTTTAGTTAAGGTAATTAATGTTGGAGTCGCTAGTAGGACATACAAAATAATCATTCTCGATCCGATCGCCTCGACACTTCTGGTCTTCTTCATTCATCTACACGTTGTTTCTAGGAGCAACTTCAATTGCTAATCTTTGGGTACCAGTAATGTAGTTCCGGTTGTTGTTGAAATTCCGAGTAGGCGGTGTTGTTGCCTTGAGCCATTTGAGCCATTTGTTTCTTCATCTGCAACATCTCATTTGCCAATTTTTGTAATAATGAATCGGAAGTAGTAGCATTGGATGAACTTTCAGCTCTATAAGTGCTATTTTTATCTTTTCAGCCATGATGAGGTCGTCTTCAATCTCAACCACCATGTTTTGAGCTGCTAACAAATCAACAAGACGTGCTCTTCGCATTTGATAGCTTACTTCAAGAAGTAAAGCATTGATGAAGAATACCTTTTGATTCTCTTCATTCAGAGAAGCATAAGCCATAATTATTAAAGTAATCTTTGGAATTTTGAAATAAAATCCCGCATGTGGTCATGTGGCTCCTTCTTCAATTGAGTGAGTTGAGTTATCAAGGTACTGGAATCTTCAGCTGGTTTGAATCTTTTCAAGAATGCATCTCTTATAGTAGCCCAGTTGGTTATGGTGTCGAGCTAGCCGGTAGAACCATTCGCCAGCCAAGTTGTGTAGAGTCTCGATGAAAAGTCGGACAGAGACATTGTCATGCTCCATTGCAAGCACACCACAAGATGTGATGAACACAACCAAGTGGTCATCTGGATTTTGCTTGCCATCTCCAAATAATTTAGGGAAATTCTTTCTAGATCTTTTAGGCAAATCGTGCATAGGTGGAGTCAAGTTCAGTGGCCCAAAAGCTGCTCCCCATGGAACATGTACTATTTGGTTGTGATTCTGATTCTGCATGATGAATGGGGCACATCTTCTACAAGAGTAGACTTGATGGATAATTCTAGCTGCCGGATTATGCAAAGATGATCCAGATTTGGATGGATGTGTACTCTTCTTCCTGGTGAGAGACTAGATCTGCAGCTTCTAACTTGAGGAGGATGATTGAAATCGAATTTCTCTTGCAATTTGTAGAAATGATGAGTTCTTCCTTGTGCCTTCACAGATTGGGTGAAAGGACATTCAACCAGGTTGATATTTGAATGGGAAAACACTATGATCTGCAAGAGATAAGCTTTGATTTGCAAAGATAGTTGTTCCCCATCAAATTCACCAAAAACTACTGCCTAGGTTTTCAGCTATGCAGAAAATCTAGCCAACAAAGTTGCATCCGGAATTGCACCCAAAGCTCAGAACCAAGGATTCCAAGAAATCCATGGCCACTGTGAAGACAAAAAGAGATGTGGAGATTGAGGATGATTCAGACGTAGACGAGAGGCTAGGATGCATGGACACTAACATGTACGAGGCAGCAGAAGAAGAAGAGATGAGTAAGCTATTTCAAATCAGAATCCAAATCAAGAAGACTAAGGTAAACACTTTAGTAGATTTTTGTTCTCAGTTAAATTTTATTTCTAATGCAATTGTAGGATAGCTTGGTCTAGAGACTTACACGCATCCACATCCATACCCACTATGATGAGTGAAGAAGGGTGTAGAAATACAAGTTACAAGGAAGTGTAAGTTTCAGTTTGGGATAAATACCCAAAACATAGATGTATTAGAGGTTGACATTATTCCACTTGATGCATTTAATGTTGTCTTTGGAAGTCCTTACTTGTATGCCAGGGATGCCGTGTTCACAAGGAGGGAGAACCGGTACAGATGGGTCAAGGATGGAGTCAGTTTTAACATTTGGGCACACTAGAGAAAATCAAAGAAGGCTATGGTAAGTGCCAACCAAGCACCAAGACTTATTTAGGAAAATCATCAATTTTGTTTGCTTTCATTGGAAGAAAAACAAAATGGACGTGAGAGCATGAATATTTCTGACCAAAGGATGGAGAATTTGGATAACACTTGTCATGTTTTTGCAGAAGAAGCCACCACAGGAACTGCTCATTCAAGGAGCAAAACAAACTTCCGCTATGTAGTCACCGTATCTACCTACGGATTCATTGGACCTGACCGTGGGGCAGCAATAAGGAGAGGAGATACAAGGAACGGTGGTGACTATAGCAACAACGTACTTGGGGAGGATTCGACCAATCCATCTCAAGAGACAAATATAGGAAATGACTAAACCACTATAGTATGGGACCTTTGCCATACTTGAGCAGGTTGGAGAAGAAACATTTAGGCCATACTTCATGCAGATGCACGCGATAACAAGTTGCAAGAGCTCACATCCACTAATGCCATTTATGCATGAAAAGAAGGAAAGATACAAAAGTTACCTTCTAAGGAGGATTGTACTTGAGGCAACTTGGAGGAGGATGTAGCACTGGAACAACAAACCAGAGATCCACATGAGTCTTGGCAGGTTGGACGAGAGAAGACACCAAGGCAGACCTAGTGGTACTCGAATGAGCACAAGAGGGAGTTGATTCCTCTACCACTCCCCCACTAAGCTTTTGTGGGACCAAAAGCCTCCTAATTAGGGGAGGTATGATCCATAGGGATCTAGGAAAACACACCACTTCATCAGTTCCATCAACACCAAGAAGGAGAAACAAGAAAAGTGAATAAAATGAGGTAAACAGAGGTTCTGGAAGGAACCGCCGCTCTGTGTAGAGTGGTGGTTTCAGATTTTCCACCTTGCAAGGGAGATGGTCCTGAAACCACCACCCAGCCAATGCGGCGGTCTTGAGACCGTCGGTCTACTTAGGGCGGCAATCCTGACACTTTCAAACAGAAAAGAATAATGGAATGTGAATGGACGCAAATTTGAAGCGCCCAACTATGTCTCTTCCCCTTCCATTCCCTTTCACATCCTCCAGTGCATGAGAGGACATGGGAAGGCCTATAAATGCATGAAAGGAGCAAGAGAATGATCATTTGAATATCTAGAGATATCGAGAAGCAGAGTTTAATGAGAGCAAAGTGAGCAATATCTTCGATGTTGGAATGGAATTGTAGGAGCAAGGTTTAGAAACAGAGTAAAACAAGTAATTAGAGAGAAAGGTTTACATTGTTTCTTATTTTCATACTTATTATAATCAGAATTGTCCATATTAGACCAATAAAAGTGGGAAGAAAGAGTAGTTGTCCTTCCCGATTGGTTTTCCTCCATTAGAGGTTTCTAGGATAAAATTGTGGGTGTTTTGAATTCTTTCTTACTCTACAATTTCCTTTCTATAACACTAGATAATCAGTCATGAAGCTCTAATTTTTCAATAAAATCTGTCATTTTCCAAATTCGAAAGTAGAACAACATAGTTGTGTGATTCGTAGAGTTCCAAAGTAGAAGTTTATGGATCGGTGAGCTTGGGTCCTTAATGTCCATTGAGCGATCTGCATTCGTAGTTCCCTACTATGTTCCGCTTGGTCCATATGTAGAAGTTCGACCCCTACCTCGAGGTGTCCCCATGGCCACTTATCAAAAGCATTCAATGAACTCAATGGGAATGGAAACCTCTAGTTCACATATTGGCCCTAATATCTTTATTAATTATTATTAAATCCTTGGCATATATTTTAAAGTGGAAAACATAAATGGTTTTATTAAATCTTTGGTCTAGATGGAACTCAAATCTTTGAATTATACTTTAATATATAATATTTTAAACTATATAGTATATATTATATTCTATAACGTATAATATATATGTTTTAAACCTTAAATATATTTACACCGAAGGAGTATATATATTTGAGGCGAGGCTTCTATGATCTTGAAAATTACGCATAGGAGATCAACGCACTTTTGAGCATGTTTCCATGCATGCGTTGAAAATCGGAGGGTGCAAAAATATCCACGTACACATTTCCTCTTTATTATTTTTTAATTCTATAATACACGCGGCCTCTGTGCAGCAAGAAAAAGGCAGATCGTGTTGAAAAGACTATACCGAGACGATAGGAAACATGGTGGGAAACAGTGGATTTCTGCTCTTTGCTACTAGCGGAGATCTTATGTGTGGCCCCTGTATCGAGAGGGTTATTTGTCTATGGAGACACAATGAAAGATGTATGTGGAACATAGAAAGCAAACATAGGAAATGAGAGTTTGACATTGTTGTTTCCTTTTCTACTTATTGTAATCTGTATCTTTACATTTAATTGGCTTGAATACATAAGTGGGAAGAAAGAGAGTTTCCCTTCCCGTCTGGTTTTCCCCTGTTGAGTTGTGGAGCTCAATTACTTCAGTTTAGCATGCAATGGAAACTTGCTGGAAAATACAGTAACCGTCATCGGTTAAGGGGGAACCAACATCGGTCACCTAGGACCGGCATCGGTCAGGCAAGGGAGGAACCGACAGTGGTTAGGTCTAACCGGCGTCGGTTACCTGTGTGAGGATGTTTTAATTAACTCTCAGGAATTAGATCTATTTTTAGCATTAAAGTATTTCTATTGATTGTAATTGCATGGCTAAGTGCCCTAAGTCTATAAACGACTATATAAGCATAAAAGCTAGGGTTTAGAAGAGATAGAATTAACAAGAATTAGAAAGAACTCAAAAAGGTTGGTGAGAGAGAATTAACAAGAATTAGAAAGAACTTGAAAAATGTTGGTGAGAGAGAATTCTTGGTGATGAAGCAAAAGCTTGAAGGAAAGAAAGTACTGAACATCTCAGAGGTATGGAAGATTGTAAATCTTCATTGTATATCTTGTCAAAGATTTGGATAAAAGATTGGCTTGTTTCTTGGTGGACGTAGCCCACACTGGGTGAACCACGTTAAATTTAGTGTTGATTTATGTCTCTTGTTTTGTATATTTTTTTGGTAGAATATCCGCTTTTATTTGCATGTATGCTTGGATCGATATATTATGCATGCATATCGGTGTGCTAAACCCCAACAACATTAATTGGCCAATACATAAGTGGGAAGAAAGAGCAGTTTCCCTTCCTGGCTGGTTTTCCCTCACACTGGGGTTTCCAGGATAAAAATATATGTGTTGTCTCTCTTAAATTATTTATCACTCACTGTAATTTGATTCTAAGGCATTAAGAAATCAGTCACTAGCTTCTTTTCTCATTTTCTAAGTGAAAGTAGAATAACAACATTAAATTAGTGATTTCTGAATTCCCAAAGATGAGGTTTACAAATCATTTTGGTTTCAGAGCTAACAAGTATCTAGGACTGTGGCATTTGTTCTTGTGATTTGTATGAAAGTGACAAGGTCTAAAGGCGAAGAGGATTTACCTTGGGATCCAAACATTTATGCAAATAAGCGGAAGCAGAGAATTCAGGCACAAATAGAGGAAGAAAACTTGGTCCGTAGAATTGAGATGCTAGAGACCATGATGGATAGATTGTATAGACATCAACAAGAGCTCTCGGATCTATAAAAGATGGCTTCAGTGAAGCAAGATTCCATGGACTCAGTAGTTCGAGCCTTGGCCAAGAAGTTTGGCATAGGGAAGAGCCACGAAGAGGAAGATAATGTGGAAGAGCATGAAGAAGAGACTCCAATTGGGAAGGTAAAATCTGATCATACTCCTTTCAAAGTTGAAACTAAGGTTGAAATTAAGAGCTTTGAAGGACAAGTAGATGCAAAATTATTAGATAAGTGGTTAAAATAGTTGGAAGTCTACTTTAGTGTGCATAATGTCATGGAGGCATAAAGGATTACCTTTGCATGTCTCAAAATGGAAGGTCATGCTTTGGTTTGGTGGGAAACCCATCTAGCCACTTGCGAAAAGAAGAAATGTTCTCATTGTCAGTACTTGGGAGGGTTTTAAGGAATTACTTAGAGCTAACTTCTATCCTATTAGCCAAAAGACTGACCAGATGATTAAATGGAAGTATTTTAGACAAGGCAATGATCAAAGTGTGCATGACAATACTACGAGTTTAGGAGGCAAGCCATGTTGTTGAATATGAACTTGGAGGATGAGGACATTTTGACCAAGTATTTGAGAGGACTTCACACTTACCATCAAAGAAAAGTCATCTCAACGAAGCCCAAAGATCTCAATGAGGCATGTGTGTGCAGGCATATTACATAGATGATGAAAGGAAGCAAGGAGAAGCAGAGTCGAAGGAAAAACAGTCAACAAACCAAGAAAAGGAGTAGGGGAAAACAAGTGGAAAAGGTAAGTGGAAAGGGAAAGGTAAACAAATTGCCACTACTTTGAATACTTGTAAAGATCTCAAGAATTTTTGCAAGAATTATGATATCAATGGTCATACTGACTCTACATGTTGGAAGTTACATCCGAAGAACCGAACCAAGGACTCAAAAAGTCCATGAAAACTTTGAAGACAAAAGGGGAGGTGGAGATAAAGGATGACTTAGATGTAGATGAGAGGCTTGGATGTACGGCCACCAACATGGATAGCCGAGATCAAGAAGAGGAGATGAGTAGAATATTCCAAATCAAAATCCAAATCAAGAGAACTAAGATAAATGCTTTGGTGATACCGGTTCTCAATCTAATTTTATTTCTGATGCATTTGCAAATAAGCTTGGTCTTGAGACTTATGAGAATCCACATCCATATCATTTGGGATGGGTGAAGAAGGGTGTAGAAATTCAGGTAACAAGAAGATGTAAGTTCAAGTTTGGGATCAATTCACAGTATATAGATGTATTGGAGGTCGATGCTATTCCACTTGATCCATTTGATTTTGTTTTTGGGAGTCCTTACTTGTATATTTGGTATACTATATACATGAGAAGGGATAACCGATACAGATGGGTCAAGGATGGGATCAACTACAATATCCGGGCACACCAACGTAAGTCAAGGGTTACTACGGTAAGTGCTAACCAAACAAAGTGACTTATTGAGGAAAATCATAAACAATTTTGTTTACTTTTGTTAAAGGATAAACAAGATGGGGTGGAAGTCTAAGATATTTCTAAGTAGGGGATGAAGGATTTGGATAGTATTATTCGGTCTTTTCAAGAAGTTTTTTCAAGACTCCCAGCAGATTACCACCAAAATGGGAGGTAGAGCATGAGATTCAACTATTGCTAGAGTCCCCTCTACCGAACATCGGGTTATACAAGAAATCCTTGTTGGAGAGTATCGAGGTGAAGAAACAACTCCAGGAGCTATTAGACCAAGGTGTGATACAAATGAGCACCTCACCATGTGGTTCGCCTATTGTGATGGTGCTAAAGAAGGATGGTTCTTAGAGAACGTGCATCGACTACCGCGCTCTGAATAAGATCACCATCAAGAACAAATATCCACTTCCCTGCATATATGACCTCTTGGACAAGCTTCAAAGATGCTAGATTCTTCACGAAGTTGGATCTCAAGTCGGGATATTATCAAGTCGGGATGAAGGAGGAGGATATATAAAGACCGACTTCAAGACAAAACAAGGTTTGTATGAACGATTAGTACTTCCTTTTGGTTTATGTAAAACACACGCTACATTTATGATATTGATGAATGGTGTATTGGGGAATTTATAGATTCATGTGTCATTGTTTATTTGGATGATATTATGATTTTTAGTGCCACATGGGAGGAACATCTAACACATTTGCAACAAGTCTTGCAAGTTCTCAAGGAGAAACAACTGCTATGTAATATGAAGAAGTGGAAATTTTCCAAATAGTCACTTGTCTATCTTGGGCATGTGGTTGGAGGAGAAGAGCTACGAGTGGATCCGAGGAAGGTGGAAGCCACCACCAACTGGCCAACACCAACGGGAGCCACAAAGACTAGAAGTTTTGTGGGAGCAATATAAAGACATGCGGAAGTTCATTCCGAGATTCTCCGCTATTGCAACACCTCTACACATAGTGGCCACAAAGAGTAAGGGTTTTGACTGGGGTAAGGAACAAGATAAAGCCTTTGAGTTATTGAAGTAAAAGATTAGTCATGCTCCAATACTTGCTCTTCCTAATTTGCAGCAGCCCTTTGAAGTAGAGACATATGCCAGCGATTATGCTATGGGAGCAGTGTTGCTACAGGAGGTAAGCCAGTTTGTTATCATTTTGAGACCTTTACTTCAACAGTTAGAGGATATTTAGTATATGATAAGGAAATGTATGCACTAGTTCAGGCCATTAAGAAATGGAAGCATTATTTGTTGGGTAAAGAAACTATTGTGCACACTGACCACAAACCTCTCTAGTATTTGCAAGCACAATCAAAATTGTAGCAGGAAAGGCACTACAAATGGATGGGATTCCTTCAAATTCCCATTTGGTGATCAAATACAAGAAGGGTAGTACAAAATTGGTGGCGGCACATGTTGTTTAGGCTGTCCACACATGAGAAAACCTCATGCTTTGCCACTATCTCTCAGATTGAGCCCTTCACGAAGGAAGCTTACGGGGAGGCATATTCCCAAGAAAAAGACTTTGGGGTGACATTTTAGTTGTTGCAGTCCCAAGGGTCTAAAAGGACGGGGATTGAAGATTGTTATCTCAAGGACGGGCTGCTCTACCGATGGGGAAGCTTTGTGTGCCAAAAGAAGAAAGGCTTCTATTGATGAGGAAAACACATACCTCAAAAGTAGCAGGACATTTCAGTGTTGGTAAGACCTTAACTCACTTGCAAAGGTACGTGTATTGGCCCAATATGTAATAAGAAGTTTCTAAATTAATAAGGGGATGTAAACTTTGTTGTACTAGCAAGCCTAAGACTAGGAAGGAAGGTTTGTATATGCCATTACCGGTCCCTACTCGTCCGTGGGAGGACATCTCTATGGATTTTTTAGGACTACCTATGTCTAAATATGGCCATGACTATCTCTATGTTGTTGTTGATAGATTCAGTAAGATGTGTATTCTTATGGCATGTAAAACGACAATAAAAACACACACGGTAGTAGATCTCTTCTTTGCTAATGTATGGGTGCATTTTAGCTTGCCAAAGTCTATTATTTCCGACGGGATTCTAGGTTATTGGGGAAGTTTTGGACTACTTTGTGGGACAAGATGCATACCAAGTTATAGAGGAGCACAACCTTCCATCCACAAACAGACAAAGGTGGTGAATAGGGCTTTGGTACAACTGATTAGAGGGTATAATAGAAAATATCCAAGGACTTGGGACGAGTCCTTAGCCTACATTCAACATTCCTACAACCAAGCAATACACACATCCACCATGAAGTCACCGTTTGAAGCATGCTTGGGATATCTACCTACAAATCCACTAGACATAGTAGTTGGGCAATATGATGAGGAGATATGAGACTCAAAGGTGACTAGAGAAACCAAATTCATTGAGAGGATCCGGAAAATCCATCTCAAGGTGAAAGAACAGTTGGAGAAATCCCAAGCCAAGTACAAGGCTAGACATGATCAACATAGGAGAGAGCATAAGCTTCATGTTGGAGACAGAGTTTGGATTTACTTGAGCAAGGAGAGACTACAAGGTCAAGCACGGAAGCTCAAGCCACTACGATATGGACCCTTCACCATATTGGAGCAGGTTGGAGAAAATGCTTTTCGGCTTGATTTGCCACCATTTATGCAGATGTACTCAGTAGTAAACTGTGAGAATTTGCACCTATATGAGCCATCCATGCTTGATGAAGATGAAGGATTATAGTTGCTACCTTCCATAGAAGATTGTGTCTTAGACTCATGAAGTGAATTGGAGGAGGACATAGTGTTGCAGAAATGAAGGTCAGAGAGATAAGGAGAGGTCCAAATGAGTCTTGGCAGGTTGGACTGAAAGGGAATACACCAAGGCAAACACAATGGTACTTGAAGGAGCAAGTGAGGGAATTGTTTCCTCATCTACTCCCCCATTAAGCTTTTGTGGGACCAAAAGCCTCATGAGCAGGGGAGGTGTGATCCATAGGGATCCAAAACAACACCACTTCATCAGATCATCCAGTACTAGAAGAAGAAAATGAAGAAAACAAGGAGCAGATTGTATTTTTACAAAACCGCCACCATGTGTAGAGCAGCGATTACATAACCGCTCCCTAGCAAAGCGGCGGTCCCAGTGGCCGCGGTCTGCAAATAACGGCGGTCTTATCACTTTTGATGGAAAAATAAAATAGAGCACAAACAATCTTGGATTTGAAGCATCCAGACTGTGTCTCTTCCCTTCATGAACTTTCTCATTCTCCAGTGCATGGGAGGACATGAGAAGGGCTATAAATACATGGAGGAGCAAGAGAATTGATCATCAAAGACAAAGAGAATTCATGGGAGTAAGTGAGCAAGAGAATTTCAGTGCTGGAGTTGAGTTGTAGAAGCAAGGTGTATGTGGAACAGAGCAAGCAAGCATAGGAAAGGAGAGTTTGACATTGTTGTTTCCTTTTCTACTTATTGTAATCTGTATCTTTACATTTAATTGGCCAATACATAAGTGGGAAGAAAGAGCAGTTGCCCTTCCCGATTGGTTTTCCTCAAAGTGGGGTGGGGTTTCTAGATAAAAATTTGTGTGTTGTCTCTCTTAAATTCTTTATCACTCACTATAATTTGATTCTAGGGCATTAAGAAATCAGTCACTAGCTTCTTTTCTGTCATTTTCTAAGTGAAAGTAAAACCACAACACTAAATTAGTGATTTGTGAATTTCCAAAGATGAGGTTTTACAGATCAAAAAAAGGTAAGAACGAGCATGTGTAAAAGCATGGGGACAACAACAACGAGATAGTGGCACAATCTGCAGCAATGGTCACCGGCGTGATTTTCGATTTGCCTTGGATTGTAGCGTTCGCAAACTATCGATTTGCTGATAAACCAAATCATAATCCGAACGAGAAATTGATGTGGAATGGAAAAATTCGGAGTCGAACTCGAGACATTGCAGTGGTGAGGAAAAATCGGCAATACGATTTGATTTTCCAAACGGATCCAACGGCGAGGAAAAATAAGTAGGCATTGATCGGATAACAAGATATTTCCCAATGACATTGCTCTGGATTGTGGATGCCCATGATAACCTCCAAATATTCTCCACAATCCCTCCATTAATGATTACTCCCTACACTGAAATACAATTTATGTCGCAAACCCCCAAGTTACTGCTGTCGACGAGAGGTCCAAGGTTCGAATAAATCATAGGGTTGAAGCGATTGCTGCCCCCTCATTGCTCGGGTTCACACCGGCTCCTCCAGGCCCTCACGCCAACTCCTTTAGGTATCTCGCCCTCACCTTCTTTTTTGACACTATTTTTTTTGCTTAATGCTCTAATTATTTGAAATAAGGGCCACAAATAATCGTGCAATATCTTTTATTAAATAAATCCTAAAGCGACTTGCATCATGCATGAAATATGTTGAATAAACCATGAGGAATTTGGGAATTGGGACTTTTTGAGAAGGGTGAGAATTACACGATCTCTATTGAATTGAAAGATTTTAATTACGTCCACGAGACCAACAGGTCTATGGGACCACAAGATAGTACCAAACCGTCTTAGACCAAAGTGGGCTTTTTGACCTCTTTTAGGAGTTTGTTCCTCTGTCGGCTGATCTGTGACAACATTTCACCCAAGCTCTTTATTATGTTTTCTTCAAATAGTTCCACCATGGACCCGCTAGTTAGAATTTCTTCATATTTGGATCGAATACCCGTGAACTTAGGACATTGGAGAATGAAGTGTGTTTCCATCTCAATTGCCCCTGTATTGCACATTACACAAGTTTTCTCTTCCCACTGCTTCTTGGGTATTGTCCACCTCCCTGTTTCACACCTAAGATTGTGAGAGCTAGTCCTTAGCTGAGCAATGAGGATTTTCTCTCGCCATTTTATTTCGGCCCCTATATAAGCTTTTTCTCCGTGGTCATAGGTTGGGTTAAACTCAGTAATGTAATGTTGACGCTTCTTGCTTGTTTTCTTTTGCCACATCATCAATATGAACTTTTCATTTACATAGTTTTTGATGTCTCTGTTAAGCTGTGGGCATTCAATGAGGTTGATATCCCATTTTTTCATCCATTTGTAGTTCTGCTTCATCCACGTGTTCTTTCATCTATGTAACTCTTCATCCATTGCAGCCTTAGGCCATCTATCTGCTTGCATGTTTCCAACTTTTTCAGGTAACCTATTAGTTTGGTCATAGAAGTTGCCTCTAGGGAAAGAACTTGTTTCAACCATGATGATTTCATAGGGAACTATAGCCTTGATTCTGAAATGGTGTGTTATAATCCTTTTTTGGATTCTCTCTAGTTGTCTCCAATTTGAATTTGTCATTCCACTAGCCCATACCTCGCAGCCATATAACAACACTGGAATGACAAACAACCCAAATAGGATCTTAGTGGTCTTCCAATCCCATAATTCAACGTTTTTGCACCTGTTTTGGAGTGCAAAGAGGGCTCTCCAGCCTCCTTGTATTCGTTTCATCTTGCATATGTCCCACTTGAGCTTGCTATGGAAATCAAGGCCTAGATATTTGTACTCTGACACTATCTCCAAAGGCTCACCTTCAAATTGAAATTCGGGTTGTTGATTTGTTTTCTTCACAGAAAAAATCACAATTTTGGTTTTTCCAATGTTTACCTGCATTCCTACTTCTTTGCAAAAAAGCTCTAATGAGCAAAGGTGGGTCCTTAGGTCTTGGATTGTTTTTGCCATTAGAATTAGATCATCTGCGTATAGCAGGAGTTTCACCACATACTTAGCCAGTGCACTCCATTACCTCCAAATTTGTTTATCCACTCTTCCAATTTGTCTATGTATAGTCCAAATAAGGTTGGAGAGAGAGGGCAGCCTTGCTTAACCCCTATATCACTCCCAAACCCTTCAGATAACCTTGCATGTGTTTTGATTTTAGCTTTCACTTGCTCATACAGTCTATGAATGACAGCCTGTAATGTGTTGGAACCCCTAACTCCTCCATTCTGTTCCACATTTTTTTCCTTGGAACCATGTCAAAAGCTTTTTGAAGTCCACAAAACAACAATAAGCATCCTTCTTTCGATCCCACCCATTTTCCACTAGATGTCTGAGTGTGACACAATGATCAATGGTTGAGTGTTTGGGTCTAAAACCAGCGTGTCCCTTTGCTCTCTTTCCTCCACTCTCCGCCCAACCACCGATCCAATGCTCTTTCATACTCCCAAATAATTTTGCAAACAATGGGTTGACCATGATGGCTTGATAATTTGAAGGGTTATTTACGTCTCCACTTTTGAACAACGGTATGGTTAGGCTGGTTGTCCATTCTTTGGGGAAGCCGTTCTGAATAACCCCATTGAATATTTTCTTAATTTCAGGTCCCAGAATGCCTGCTCCCATTTTAGGTGGTCTTCTTGAAGGTTGTCTATGTCACACGCTTTACTCGTTGCAAGCTTTTTTATCCCTAGCATGATGTCTTCATCCGTGAAAAGGACGTCATTAACCATGATATTGGGATGAAGTATTTGCTCATTTTCCTGTTCATACAGCTTGCTTGGAGTATTCTAACCATTGGTTAGCTGTTATGTTATTCTCTGTTTGCATTTTCTCCTTACGGAGTTCCCTGAAGAACCTCTTTGGATCATATTTCCCCAAGTAACTTAGTTCCTTCCTTTTGGATTTAGCATACTCTTCTTTTTTTCTTTCTCACTAGCTACTCATATATTTTTTTGTTTTCCTTTGTTCTACCTGTTGAGTTTAACATTGTTCGTGTTGCTTTGCATTCTTCATCATACCATGGGTTTGTTGGGAAGCTATTTGTTGTCTTCTGTTTAGGCTTTGCTCTCTTGCACCTGTTAAGGGCTTTTTGTATATAGCATGCATGAGCCGCTGATTTTCTCTATCGTGAAGTTTGTCTTGCAGTGTTGCTCTAAAAATTTGCTGATTTTTCTTAGTCAGAAGAATGCTTCTCTGAAACTGCAGTTTACTTTGGCTAGACATAACCTGATTTTCACTGTGCTTGTCCATTATACATTGGATTTTCATAGACATTGGTCTGTGGTCTCACGTAAATTCCATTGGAAATTCTTCTACTTCTAGTTCTTTTATTATGGATATACATTTTTGTAAGCAAATGACATAGTCAATTACACTCTTCCCATTGTGAGTCTCGTTGGTGTATCTTCCCAAACCTTTCCATTTTCTGATACCATTACATACAATCAAGCTGTGTATGCTGCACATGCCTAAGAGCTCCTCTCCGTAATGTGTAATGATTCCATACTTGTCTTCTGAGATTCTGAGCCATCGCTGATTTTCTTCTACTGTCTCCCACATAGGATTGAAATACAAGCAAATGTAACAAAGCTTTTATGTTAATACTTGCTTCTAAATTATTTTGTTTGCAATTTTTCCTCAAGTTTTTCAATGAGCTTGGTAAATGCCGCCTCCTGGAACCCAATGACCCAACATGCCCCCTTCCCGCTCCCCTGCCGCCGCATTTAGCCACTCTCAGATTTTCCCGTCCATAAGATTATTCATTATTTGAAATTTCTGCAAGACATATTATCATACCATCAAAATTGGAGCCACACCTACATTCATAATGACCTACTTTCCTGTTAAAGATAGCAATACAAGGTTTCTAACTGAGTGTATCTCCCACAACAAAACTGGAAATTGCAGCGCCGCCATTGTAAGAAGGAATATTGGCTGCAGGAGAAGCAGTAGCAGAGACTGTGCAAATTGAAAGCGTGAAAATTGCAAGAATCGCAGTGGCCAAAAATTTCAAAAGTGTTTCCATGGTTATTTTCAGAGCTTATCTGCTTGAAAGGTGAGAATTTTGAAGCTACATCAATTTGTATTTCAATTTTAATACTCAATGCTACAGGCAGGTATAGGGAAAAATAAAATCCTTTGTGTCATTAGTGAATTGAAACATGCGACAGGTGTGTTGTGCAAAAGTCCATGCATTTAAATATATATTTATGCAGCGGGTACACTCGTAGGAGTATTTAGGCACCTAGCCGGGGGATTAGAAGAAAACCAATTTTATAAATTTAAATGGGTGTGAGGGTTACAGTTAGGGGTTGGGATTTTCATAATCAGCAAATGTAGAATCGACCCCTCACATTATGATATGAATATTTAATGTCTTGTATAGTGATGGTTACATATTAAATTAATTATAATGGTTTAATGTTTATTATTGGAATGTGTTTTTGTTATTTTTCATTTGTTGGACACATGTTACTCAATACTTATTTAATCATATCCATCTCAAAATATTCTCTTTATTTTCTACTGCTTTGAAATATATTTTAAAAAGTCTTACATACATGTTAAAATATTTTCCCACTCAATTTTTTTTTTTTTGAAGTAAACCAATTTATAAAATTTAGTATCTTAAATTCCATATTTATAAGTGTTTTAATTCTGTCTTTTTATTTCTGATTTTTTGTTCATGTCTTTGCCTTATCTAGCAAATTAAACTTTACTCACTCAAAAAATTGACGCCATGTAAATGTAAAATAATAAAATAGAAAAGTTCAATTGATGGATAAAATCATGATTTCATTCCTATTTTCATTCCTTGAAGGAACTCAATTATTGATGAGCGTCCTTGCACCGCTTCCTTTTTCATGAATTACTTGAGCTTGAACCTTCAAAGCGTGTCTGCAATGTGCTACAAGAAACAACTAGTATGGTTGGGTTTTGAACTTTCCCCCTATTGAATTCTTGCAAAAAAAATTTATTTTCGCCCCTTTAAGCTTGCATTTAAATCACATGAGTAATGTGCACGTGTTTGAGATGAATAAGTGAAGCACATGTATCATATATTATTTGGGTAGGAACAATTTTCTCTGTGGAATAAGTGCAAAACATGCAAGTATTTAATTCCCACCTTTTAATTTCCAACATTCCTTTCATGTCTAGATCTTACCTATCAAATTAAAAATCTTGGTGCCATGATTTTTGTCCAAAGAAACTTAATTGACAGATGGAATCTACCTTTCGTTGATATGTCTGATAGCTTGAGGGCCTCAATTACCAATGGTTGTTCGCACACCACCTATTTTCCTACAATTACTTGAGCTTACAACTAGAAAACAAGGCTACAAATTTCTACAAGACACAAACATTCTAACTGGGCTTTGAACACCTTACTCTTTCAAATCTCACAAAGGAGATGGGCACCCTTTCTTCCCATGTTGTAAACAAGGAACAACATATGTTGTATTGTGCATTATCAGAAGAATGTTGTACTTCTTGTATCATCATGATGGTAATGGTTGTTGACGACTTGACACCGCATGACCATGTTCATTGTTGATGGGTAACCTTTTTGTTCTCCTCATAGGTAGAGAGAAACCCTAATCCAATATGTGTGTGCATTCACTACCTTTTGGTGTTAGGTCCACTCCATATCTTCATGTCTCTATTGTGTCCCATGAAACATGCATTTCAATTCCCCGTACATTTATGTCTGTTTCTAACTACTCCGATAAATATAAGAGTTGAAATCATAAATACTTTTTTACTTCATCATTATTTTTCAACCACTCCTTACGTTATGGGATATCTCCACAAACAAATGGATCGATGTTTTACATCCACCTTTTCTACTTCAAACGATTATCAAAATTGTCTTTTTTTTTGTTTGAGGGTGAAGTTTTAGATTTGATCCCCATTCCAGCTTCCATTCCCTCGCACTTCTCCATGCTCAAATCCCTTCTTCTTCAACCCTCTTCCTCTCCGCCATTATTTCTCTCCATCCACTTGGACTTCTTTAATAAATCCCTTCTCGACGTTTCCATCGTAAATTTCATGTACGATTGCTAGTTAAATACGCTTTTTAAACTGTATGCAATATAGTTTAAAAACTTAGGTTTAATTTATAAATTATATATAGTTTATAAACTATAGAAGATTATAAACTTTAGTATGAAAATAATTTTCATAATGGCCGACCAATTACAATAGATATTCATACAACCATTATTTATAATAAAGTATTTAAATTATCTTATACTATTCAACTTATAGAATTACTATAAGCCAATTCTATAAAATTTTAAAGGGTCCCGAGACATAGGCAAAAACAATTTCGAAAAAAAAAACAATAAGGTCAAAATATTAATTAAATTTTATTTTCCTATTCTCATGGAACTTTGTCTCCTGGGTTTTACTTTTTGCATTTATTTTTCTTGCACACTTTAGAAACATAGGAACTTTAGTGAAATATTTCTAACAAAATTTAATTTTTGCCTTTTGTTTGCAGGTCACCGGTAACTTTTCCACCTCGCGTTTTCACATTAGGGGGACATGAAATGATTTTCACATGTGCACTCACAAACTTCCAAAAACATAACATATCCGGGAGAGGGTAGGGGGTTAAATAAATTCCTAACCAACTAACCAACCAGCTACCCCAACGGATATTACTTTTGATTAACTAAATTAATAGTCAATACTTAATCCGCTCTGGTACCATATTAAATTAATATTGAACAAACATTAATGTGTATACATCAATAAATAAATAACAAAGTAAATTAACTAATAGCATAACACATAACACAAGATATAACGTGGAAAAAACCAATGGGGTAAAGAACCACAAAGAAAATTTCTATTTTATTGAGAAACTTTTTACCAGTCCATAACTCCCTTCCTCACTCCTGCTCCCTGTTTTTAACCCGGAATAATTACATATATCCGAATATGGCCCATTGCCATATTTAAATAACCCGAAGGGTTATAACCATTAAGTGATGGGGTACACCCCGATTTAATAATTAGTTAATTAATAACTAATGAAACTTAATATAGAGTTTATATTAAATAATAAAGAATAAACTATATTCTATATTATTTAATTATAAAATAAATATTATGAACACTTAATATTATGTTCTAATAGTTGTCTTCTTCATTTCTCAATATCACGTGGATTCTCGTAGTGACTTTATTATGGTTAAAAATGGTGAAGATAAGTTTTGGGGATTTGTTATGAAGTGGAAAGGAAATAAATTATTTTCTTGGTCTAAAAATAAAATAATTCATCATTCAAATGATGCCCTCCCCAAGAATATATGTCTTAGTACGGGTTTTCAATATACTTGATGTAACAATCAACACGGCAAGAAAAGACTCTATTCTAGACTTGATAGATTCTATTTAAATATGGATTACTTCAATATCCCCACAAAAACGAGAGTAATCTAGTTAATGCACTCCCATTGACCATATTTGGTCACCATCTCAAATATTTTTATTTGACCTTAACTTAGCCCCGCATAAGCAATGATGAATTGAAAGGTGTCTTCAAGCTTAATACGTCCTATATGAGTGACTCGGACTTTTGTGATGGTGGTAGATCTATATGGTTTGTTATCAATACTATGTCTAATTCCTATTCTATTAAAAATAGGACCAATGCATTGATGCCTCTAAAATTTTTATGAGGTCCTACGATATCATTGTAAGGCTCTAAAGCATAGGAAAAAGTTCCATGAAATTCAAGAGTAACTCATTACATATGAGATTTTCTTACATAATGATCCTTGTAACCTTATATCATTGGGAGAAATTGTTGGTGTGAGGGTTTATTTTAGCCATTTATTATTTATTTTGTTATTTCCACCTCACACATGGTGATTCATCTCACTTAGGCGAGTCATAGGTCTTTTAGGAGTTATATGACATATGACATATTCCATCATAGAATATGTCATACTTTTCATATGTGTCATAGTTGTCATAGGTGTCATACATGAGTTACATTCTATTTTTGAATTGTAACTCATTTCTCCCTTATGGAGGTATGATTAGTCCAGCATGGGAGTTACACAACACTCCCAATATGTACTCTCCTTTTGATCTATGAGAATGAGTAGACCCTTTTTTTGCATGCTCAATTTCTTGGTGATTAATTACTTGTTGATTACTTTGATATTTTTGTGTTTCCATTCTAGTGTAACTACATTGATGTGCACACACTCCATTTTCCCTCATTCTCTCTCTCATATGGTATTATAGCTATGTTTTAGTAATTGTGTCACTAACTTTGGTTATTGCTAATTACTCTTGGTTTCGTGGTTTCATTAGCTCTTTGTGCAAGTTTTTAATCTGTATTTGTTTTATGCATTATTAACATTAATTTGGGCTAATCTCGTATTTGGGAGTTTGTTGTTGTTTAGGTGTTTGTCTTGGTGTATGTGCAGATAGGTGTTTTCTAACTAAATCTAGCTATTCATGGCTAAAGATAGGTAGGATCCAAACTTGTAGGTTCTAGTGTATCGTAGTGTAGGTTTTCTTAGGCTCTCTTCCCTCCATCTCCCTCCTACACCCCTGCTTACCTAGGCTCCTCACCCTTATACCATTATCTCTATCGATCTCTTTGATCTCCACAAACCGAGCCACCTCAGGCTCGGTCCTCCTCACCTCGGCTCTTGTTGAGACTTGTTTACCCTAGTTGAGCCACCTTAGGATTGATCCTCACCAACTCGCCGAGCCCTCCTCACGACCATCCCTTTTCCAGCTCGTCATTCAATATTTTCTGAGCCACCTCGGGTCCGGCCCCTTACTCCTCGTTGTAGACCCTCGTCTTGTAACAAAGCTCATTTTTTTGGCTTTTTGGAGCCACCTCGGGATCAACCCCTTTCTCACCCTTTGTTTCCCCTTTTCCTGGACTCACCGAGGTCATCGCCGGCCACCCTCATCATGTTAACCTCATTGAGCATTATCCATACCTCAACCTCCCTTCCGTAACTCATCATTGGGCTTATTGCACATTCAACCCGACTCTGCTTGCTCCACGGGTCACCTCATGTGTTGACCCTACCCGCTCAAACTCCCTCTCACGCTTCCCTTACATCAACTCACACAACTTGGGCCTCCCACATGCAAAATCGGTCATTACTCGGCCTTCCCCGAAATCTTTCCCACTCATCCCTTAGCTTGGTCAACGAGAACCCGAGCCTTTCCTCTCCCTCCTTAGCATTTTCCAATCCTTAGTGTTTGAGGGTTTTTACCTTTCCTTTGCTCTAGTTTTTAAGTTTAAAAGTTAATTAAAATCAATTTAAATTTAACTAATTTCGCTTATTAGCCTTTTAATTACTAATTAATAAATAAGGTTTATTTAGAAATTCAGTTTCTTTTAAGTACCTAGATTTTTTTGAATCAAATTAGATTAATTAGGGTAATTAGGAAAACTCTAAACTTTGGGTTATTGGACATTTTTTTAACGTGTTTTTGGAGGATATTGTGAAGGAATAAGGATTTCTTGGAGGCTTTTATCTCACTTTAGGAGCTTGTTTTTATTCCAAAGGTCGTTTTGTAACCTTTTTGAGAGCTTATTATTATTTGTAGGTTAGTGAGTGCGTCCGCCACAACCTTGTGGCAAGAGAGCCCTAACTTTGATGTGAGACACTTTTTCTCACACGGGACCTTGTTTTTCCCCTTCTTGCTTGTTTTTGAAGTTGTTTTTTTGTGCTTTTTATGGTTTTGTTTTGTTGTGCACAATTAAAACTTACTTGTGGCAATCATATATGTGCATTTTTTCACCAATTTCAAGGTGAGTGGCCAACTATTTCATGTCGCATGAGCAAATCAGATTGTAATCAAAACACTAATTATTAAGTGCCACAAACGGGGGTTAAAATATTGATCCGGGTGCGTTTGAATTTCCTTCTCTTTTTAAATTCTTGTTTTCTCTCTCCTCACGATGGATGATAGTATGGTTCCCTTGCTCACGCTGTTTTTAAATTATTTGAATGGAAATCCGAAATGATAATAAAAATAAGGGGTAAAGGGTTGTATATCATCACCATGGGAGTTGAAACCGAACCCGACGATAAACCTGAGAAATCCAAGTGGTTCAACCAATGTGACAAATCCTTAGGTCTTCTTTGTATGTATGTTTCTCCCAACCTTATCTTTCACATTGAGTCTTCCACAACACTTAACGAAGCCTGGAAAACTCTTGATGGTATGTTTGGAAAAAAATATGACATGAGAGCTCATGAGTTAGAGAACAAACTCCTAGGTTTAACTCCTAGTAACTTTGATAACCTATAGGCCTTCTTCTCCAAATTTGTCCACACAAGACTGTTATTGAAAGAATGTGGAGTTGTTAAGAAGGATGCCCAACTGATCTTATCCATTCTCTCTAAGCTTGGCCCCAAATACTCTATCTTTGTTTCTACCTTTCACACCACGAAATAAGCTTTAGGGATTGCTTGGAAGATTCCCTCATTTGACAACTTTTGTCCCAACTCATTCGAGAACAAGACAAGTTAATTCAAATGGGAGCAATCAAATCCAAGTCACATGCCCTTATAACAAGTAATGGTAAAGGAAAGGAGAAGAAACAAGAGAAGAAAATAGATAAAAAGGTCCAACCTAAGAAAAAATCTAATTCCACCCAATCTAACCCCAACACAAACACTTGTACTTTTGTTCCTAAACCGAAGAAGGAAAAGTGTAAGTGTTCTTATTGCAAGAAGTAGGGACATGAAGAGCATTAATGCATGAGAAAATAAATTGACCACCTAACTCATTTACTTGAGAAACATAATATAGGTGTTCCTAAGTCTATCAAGCAAAATGATTTGAAACCCGAGTCTTCTAAGGAAAAGGAAACCAAATCTGAGAAGAAGAAAGGAAAATACCTCGTAGCAAGATTTGTTTTGTCATCGACGTGGGTTATAGATTCCAATGCCTTGCACCACATGGGTTATTCACATGTTGAGTTTTCTGACATTGAATCGTGTGGTATGTCCCAAATCACTCTTAGTGTTGGCACATTTGTGTCGGTTCTTTGGTAGTGGATTGTGTAATGTCCCCAATGGCAAAATTTATGCCTCTAAACAAAACAACCACAAATTTCATTCCTAACAACAAGCTATAGAATATATTTTTGACAACTTAATGCAGATATGAATTTATTAGGGAAAATGTGACTTGTTCTCCACAAAATTGAAGTAAATTCACTCAAATATTATTAAAAACAGATCAAATTTTTATGTATGTAAGAACATTAATAAAAATACCAATTTTCTAACCAATAAGAGGGCTGGAATTTTATTATAAAATCTGCAGAATGACAATTACAGACTTAGCTGAAAATGGAGTTTCCCAAGCCCAAAAAATATGCAAACCAGTTGAATTTGGCCTCTAAAAATCTGATTATGAAACTGAAAATCAGATCTGATCCAAATGTGCCCTAGATTACTCAAAAACATCCACAAGGTAGGTCACACCACTATAGAAGAGCTGGAAATGAAAGGTAGAAATCAGCTACAGTCTTCCACCTTCAAACCCTAGCTGGAACAAATAGAAATCTGCAACTTTGACCTTCAACACTGCTGGAATTCAAAAATAGAACCTTGAAAACTCAATGGAAAACACAAGGGAAGAAGATTTTTCGTTCTTCTTCCTAGGCTAAAGAGGGGTTTCGTCCTCTAAAGCAAAACTACAAAGGGTTTTCGTCCTTTGGAGTAAAAATGGAAAGCATGCAAGCTTATACCAATTTTCAAAAATTATAATATGCAAAAATATGTCTTCTCCATGCATGGCGACTTACTTTTATAACTTTCCTTGGCATATTTTCCACACAAAAGAACCAATCAACTCTTTTCTCTTCATTAAATATTTTCCCTTTTGCTTTACTTTATTTTATATTTCTTTATCCCCTTGCTTATATCCCTATATGGGTCACCATTTTCCACTAAGGGAGGAAATAAAAATAAAGCGAGTTTTCTTTTTCTTTTGTCACCAATAATTAATTCAAGTTATTATAATAAAATTTCACTATGCACTTATAATTAATTTATTAGAACTTGTTTCCCTTTCTTCCCATCCCTTAGTTTTCAGGAAACAACGTATAGGATAAGCGTTTTCAACCCGTTAATTTTCTAGAAGGGTATATTTCAATCCTCCCTTCCCCAAATTTCTTTCCCTCAAGCAATTGTAACTCATATGCCCAAGCACCATGTGCAAGAGATAGAACATAATGTAGTGCTCCAAAAGTCTAGATCTTGTGCTTGTCAAATGAGAGAGCTCTTGCTAAAGTATGTAGCTCTCATAATGCCCAAAATCATAAATTTTGAATGAGGGGTCCACATGCTCCATATTACAATTTGTATCATCATGCTTCTCACGAGGAAAAAAATATTAAAATGGTTTAATATGCAACAATAAATATGACATGTTACCATTTCTTTCATACCTTGGAGTGTTATCAAGATCTTCATTACTTTTTGTCTTCATGATACCTTGACTTTGTTGTACCAATTCCCTAGCATGTTGGTCCAAAATAGGTTGAATATCCTCATGATAAAACTATTGTGATAAAAAAGGATGTATCTCTTACCATACTCTTGGCTATCACAACTTGAGGAGTGCCATTCCTCATACCTTGCAAAACAACTTCTTCGTCTTCACCTTGAATTTAAATTTCTTAGTTTGATAATTTTGGATGAATTCACCCAAATATTGCAGCCCTTTTACTCCAAGTGCTATATCTACCTCACTAATTCCAATAAAATAAAACTAATCTCTTACTTCATGAATTCCTAGGGCGAACTCAAGTTGTGGAATCTTCTTTGTACATGAGAGTGAGTGTCCACCCACCATTGTCACATTGAAACCACTGGAAATATTCCATATTCAATCCCATCCTTGTGAAAAATCCTTCATTAATGAAGTTATGTGTAGCTTCGCTATCTATTGACGTGGTGATATTTTTCCCATGAACGTCTCCTCTACCTCGAAATGCATAAAAACTAGGTGATACAGATAATGTAACAAGTGTGGCACCTGTGAGAACCACTTCCGCTTCCTTTTCTTGTTCTTCTATTTTTTCTCAGATCAACATTCTTTCCATCATATTCCTCATTTGAAACTACTTCAATGCAATGGATTTACCATTTTCCATGATAACAATGATTGGGTGTCCATTGGTCCCTACAGTTGAAGCATAAATTTTTCCTTCTCAACTCATTTCTTGCCTCTATTTCTTGGTTGCTTTTTTATCCATTCTTTTGCTTCATATTTTCCTTGAAAAGCCTTACCTTGCTGCCCAAAAGTTGCTGTCCCTTGCTCACTATTCTGAGTTGTCATTGGCTGTCCAAGTGAGTCCTTTTGCCGCCCCAAAGATGTTGTCCTTTACTGTCCATAATGCAGATTTTTGCTTTTTAGAAATGAAAGTTCCAAGTCCAAGGACTTCTTAATAGCTCCTTGTAGAGATGGAGGACTGAAGGCTTTGACTAGGCCTCTAAGTGGCTCCACTAGACCTTCAATAAACAACAATACAAGTCTTCTTTCATTGATATCTAGTACCACCATTGTAATTATCTGAAACTCTAAAATGTATTGTCCAAAGATCCCTCTTTCTTGAGTTGAGCTAACTCTCTGAAATGAATCTTTGGATCTATTCTATCTAAACTTTTTCAAACATTGATGAATTCTTTAATGATTGTGGTGAAACCATGCCATTGTGTGGTCAATTTATGGTACCACCATTCATGTGCAACTCCCTCTAAATGTAAACTTACAAATTTGATGGAGTCTTCCTCATACATAGGATTCAATGATAAATATGTATCTAGCTTTTGTAACCATGCTCTAACTAAACATTTATTTGAACCATCATAAGAAGGAAGAGTTACCTTACCCAACATTTGTTGTATCTCTCTTCTTAGTTTCTCTGTTGAGTTATTTTGTTCCTTCACGTGCCATTTCTATTCTTCATTTGAAAGTAATCCGTGAAAGATAAGATCTATCTCACCCTAAAACTGATGGCTGCATATTCTTCACCCCATGCTTTTATGTAATCAACATCACTTGGAGGATCTAGCTCAATCGGCTTCTCCTCTTTTTGAAGAAACTTGGCTTTGAATATTTGAGGTGGAGGCTTGATGGATGTATTTATTAGTCTAGATGAGCTACCTTCACCATTGTTAATTTCTCCTTGGTTGGATGATATATTGTTCCCCTGTATAATTTTAGCCAAGTACATGATTGACCCTGTTAATGCATCTCACATTTCTCTTTGATATTACCTCATAGCTAGTTGTAACTCTCTTTGACTCCTTGTAATCACCTCATGCATGTAGCTTAGCTCATCTGTAGGAGGAGCTCTCTGATCATGCTCATCCATTGTCCCTTTCTTTGGAGTTGGATTCCTTCTTTGATAAACTATAGGTGATTTTCCTGTTTGCATTCAGATATGATTTTATCCTTCATAGGCTAGGAGAATCACTGCTTTGATACCACTGTAACGACCCCAATGGGAAAATTTATGGCTATAAACATAAAACCACAAATCGATGCCTAAAAGTAAGTTATAGAATATATTTTTGACAACTTAATGTAAATATGAATTTATTAGGGAAAATGCGGCTTGCTCTAGAATTTGTTACTCCACAAAACTGAAGTAAAATCACTTAAATCTTATTCAAAATAGATAATAAATTTTATGTATGCAAGAAAATTAAGAAAAATACCAATTTTATGACCAATAAGAGGGCTGGAATTTTATTATAAAATCTGCAGAAAGACAATTATAGACTTAGTTGAAAATGGAGTTTCCCAAGCCCAAAAATGTGCAAACCAACTGAATTTTTCCTCTAAAAGTATCATTATGAAACGAAAAATCATATCTGATCCAAATGTTCCCTAGATTACTCAGAAACATCCACAAGGTAGGTCACACCACTATATTAGAGATGGAAATGAAAGGTAGAAATCAACTACAATCTTCCACCTTCAAACCCTAGCTGGAACAAATAGAAATATGCAACTTTGACTTTCAACACTACTGGAATTTATAAATAGAACCTTGAAAAATCAATGAAAAAAATAAGGGAAGAGGAGTTTTCATTCTTCTTCTTTGGCTAAAGAGGGGTTTCGTCCTCTAAAGCAAAATTGCTAAGGGTTTTCATCCATTGGAGTACAAATGAAAAGCATACAAACATATACCAATTTTTAGAAATTATGATATGCAAAAATATGTCCTTTCCATGCACGACGACTTGATTTTATAACTTTCCTCGGCATATTTGCCACATAAAAGGACCGTTATGTCTCGTAAGTGTACCACTGTGTTGAGGGATAATAGTTCTAAATTTTCTTCTCCATCACTTCAGTAGATACAATGAAAACACCTAAGGGCTATGGGTCTCCTTATTTTGAAGTGAGTCTCCAGGATTACAAGGCCAATTCCTTCTTTGGATGTATCCTAAACTAATTTTTTGTGGGGTTTAAGGGTAAAAGATTGCTAAAACTGAAATTAAAATGGGGTGATACACTAAAAGTATTAAGTGCTTTGACTGAGAAACATACACAATATTCTGAGAACAAATTAGTGAAGCACGATCTAATGGGTTTTAGCGGATTCTAAGGAAAAATGTTTCTATTGAGGGAATAATCACAACAACACAATAGATAATTACACACTAAAACTATGCAGAAACACAAATTTTCAACAAGGTTAATAACATAAACAAGCTTAATTAATTCAGGGAATGCAAATTCACAAGAATTACTATTTAAAACACACCACTACAAGTATTGGAAAGGAAATAAATGGTTCTCATTCAAGGGAAATCTGGCCAATGGCTTAAGCACTCAATATAAAAAGTCCTCATGTTAAAAAAACTCCACTTTGTGCTTTGCCAATGCACAAAATAAATATAAAAAATATTCACCCACACCCCTTAAAAATAGACTCAGTCTAACTACACTTTCATAGTAATTTTAGCCTTTCTCAATGAATAAATAATAAATAAGGCTTAAAATTACACATGCTATTACATGAGGCAAAAATAACCTTTGTTTCTCCAAATATAGCTCAATTCAAACTGATTTGACTCCTTTATTTTGATGCATGAAGTGTACGGTCACCTTGGAGATATTAAGGTAATTGGGTGAACATTTGGATTGCTATTTTTAACCTTTCCTTAATCTTCAAGCTTTCTCCTTTAACAAGTGCATGTTAATTTGTCTTCTTGCAGTTGATGTGACACTTGTGCATGAAAAAGTGGTTATGGAAAATAAAATATAAATACCACTTGATCTCTATCCTCAAAAAGACGTATTTTTTCTTCTTCACAGTCTACTGCCACTGTACTTTGACTTTATTCTCCTTGAAAGTACGAGTTTATTTTGCAAAAGTTAAGGTAAAAAGATAATACTTTAAAGATAGGTTAGCTTCTCTTTGGCTTGAATTAGCCAATAACGTGTTATCTTCCCACTTGATATATCATATGCTAATGATTCTTTATAAGGTCTAAGGCCTTAATGATTTGCGATAGATAACAAGGTCAAAAACCTTATAATGCAATGTATTATTGGTCTCCCTTTTGATCATCCATAGTCAAAGCATAATGATTAAGTGGGAAAACTTGGTCCCCCTCCCCATGATGACTTGACCCTTGAGATTTTTTTGGTGATTTCTAACCCATGGTTAATTAGGGTTTCATTATGGCTTGACACGTGGGCATTTTTGAACTTTGGTTGAGTTACACTAACTTGATGAGTTAAATAAGCAAAAAGGGTCAAATCTTAATAATTCTCATTCATTTTTCATCTCAAGCCCATGGGATGGCAAAGTCCTAGCCAATTTTTCACTCAACCATTGATGAATTTCTTTGAGCTCATTCTTGGGGCCTCTGTGAAGTTCTATGCATGGATTTTGAATTTTTCTCGCCATTTTTATTGCTATTTGAGCCCCTCTATGAGATATTTTTATGAAGTGTCTGCCTATGAAACAAAGCTTTGAGCTCGTGTCCGGGGTTTCTGTACATTCATACTCGGTGGAAGCTTTCATGGCCACTATTTAAGGTAGCAAGTGAACTCGGTTTGATTAGACCTCTATTTTGATCTCTTTTATCAATTTGATATTGAAAAACTTCAAACTTTGTGGGTTTGGTTCTGTGGCACTCTCGAGCTCAAACCTTATTCAGGTGCTCATTCTTTTGGGATTTTCACTCGATTTTTCGAGGGTTTCTTCAAGTTTCACTCTGAAACTGGTAAGTTAACTTCATTTCAAGTTCATTCTGTAAAACTTGTAAAAGATTTTACGATCGTGAAGGAATGAGTTGTTTTCCGATCTGTACTGTAAATGTTTTTGGTGAAACTCATGAATGGACCTTGTACTCAAAGCTTTCTGGAATAATGTCTAGAGTTCGCTTTGCTTGAAGTGTAACTGTAAAATTTCCAATGAAACTTCGTAAATTACAACTTTTTTTGAAGTTTTTTGTATTGACTTAAACCATTTGTAACTCCTTTTGAAAATTTTAATGTGCATTCATTCTTTTGATCAAACACATAGATTTTGGAATGTTATTATTAGGTATTTCCTTCTTTTTGCAAATCTAGATGTTTTGCATTATGTTTCTCTTGCGTGAAGATGAAGACTCGATGTTTGAAAATGATAATGGGTATTCATATTACTACTTGACCCTTCAAATATGTAACCTCCATGATGTGGGTATTTGTAAGTCATGCTCAAGTATTACTTCAAAGAAATGATGAGGGTTTCGTAGCCGATATATATACTGCTAAAAAAATACTAGGGTATTTGCAAAACATGGCTCGATACTCACACTTGTTTCAACTCTGTTCATTTTTAAATTTCGTACCATGCATTTGAAGATTCTCAAACCTCGTGAAACTCACACCCAAAACTTAGGCTCGTTTGTGATTTTGAGCTCTATTTTACTTTGAAAAATGGAGGGTTTACTTTGCCTGTGACATTTCTTGGCCAATTAGAGTAATATCTGAACTATTTTGCACTCATCCCATTGCTTGAAGAGGCTTTGTGTTGTAAAATATTTGTGTATTCGCTTATTGTTGTTATAAGCTCATGTGTTGGCTGTATTTGAAGCTCCATTGTGAAAGCTTACATCTTTTTATATCATGGGAAGCTTAAGATTTAAGCTTACTATTCATTTGCTTTAATCTACAATGAAATTATGGGCTTGTAAATTTGCTACTTCGTATTCATAAATATGCGAGAAAATGATAGTCATCTCTACCATTGCAAGCATGTAATTGTTCTTTGTTAGTTGATGGCTTGAATGCACTTCTATTATGTGATCATGAAGCTTTGTACTTGATCTTGCTTTAAATTGGGTGAATTATTCAAGATGAAACTAATTTCTAAAAATATGTACTCCTCCTTTCCCTTGCAATTTAGAGCTCTGAACCATTTACTGAGATTGTATCTTGTGAGTGTAATGATTTTTTTCACCGAAGCTTGTATAATTTCATTAATGGCGCTTATTTTACTAAGATGCCTTGATTCATTCTTGTATACTCTTTCATATTATTGTGTAAGCTTTTGAAACAAGGATAAAAAGTTATTTGCTAATGCACCCAGTTGTAGAATGAAGTAAAAATTGTTCTATCTCATGTTGATAATTTGTTTGCATATTTTGGCATCAATCAGTACTCGATATCAATTTGCATCTTATTATGTGTTTGCATAATATTTCCAAACTGAAAAATGCATTCAAGAAGATGTCATCCTGAAGTTATGGACACTTCCAGATTTGATTTGTATATTTTGAATCTATGATGATATTTGTAAGCTATATCTTGTGTTCAAGAAGTCCATCCAAGGGGTGCTTTGAAACTTAATCGGTGATGTTGTAAAGTTGAAAATTGTACTTCCCTTCTTGTGAATCTTGCAAAATAAAAATTGAAGGATTGTGACTGGAAGATTTTCTAATGAATAAACTCCTGCAACATAATCATATGTGTTCATTTCTCTATTGCATAAGCTTATTGGAGCCTCGTACTTGAAAATCTATCCTTTATTTTGTAATTTGGGTAGAATTTGTACTTTTTACTTCTCCATTTGTGATACACTTGTTGGTACTTAGCTTATGTAATATTCTTTTCATTATTGTAATCGTGTAAAATAAAATGAATTTAGTTTGATCTTGGAAACAACTTTTATCTAATTTTGTCTCTACCTTCTGGAGCTATAAGGAAATGCTTGTTGCAAACTTCCATCTGTTTAATTTGTTCATGTACTTCATACTCTGAATGATAGAATTTGTGAGTTCTGGAAAGTGGACTAGTCATGTGCATGTACTTGATGAAATTTTCTTGATGAATTCATCTTGATGTTATACTTCCAGAGCATCTTGCTCTATGACTTGTAATTTATGACCTGAAATAGTACCTTTTGTAGTAGGAAGATCTCTCAAGTTTGTACTTAAGATTTGAAAATTGAAAAATATTACTTGATCTTTTGTATTTAGTTTTGTAATTTTTGTAGTCTCTTCATTCCATACTTGGAAGGGTGTATTATTTATGAACTATGCCTTGTATCATGGCCTTTTGATCCATTACTAAATATTGTGAAGGGAACTCTTGAAATTCCTTTGCTGAGAAAGATAAATTGACTTGGCCTAGAAATGAATTCTTGATTCTTGTAGCAACATGACCTTGTAATTTTGCTTCATATTCTTAGGACCTTTTCAAAATGAAGTTAACTCTTATGTAAAAATCTTTTTATGAGTTATGATACCTTTCTTGTACACATGTTTGCCTTTACATTCATTATCTCATCGGAAATATGATTTCAATGTCATTCAAAATGTACTCTTCTTTTCTATACATGCACACTTCAGAAAACAATTAGAAAAATGAAGGTTTACAACCTTTCTTGTATACTATAGTGATTTTTCTTCTTCTTTTCTACCCAGTGATTTAGAGAATATCTCCTATTATTCGTATGATATGATTATGCATATGAACCTTTTGATATATCTTGTGTATACTTAAGTTTAAGAGATTCATCTTCTTGAAGTTGGTAGCACATTATTAAAGGCTAAAACCTAGAGATTTAATAGAAGTTGTTTCGTCCACATGTACATGACTGCTGGAAGTTGAAGCTAAAACTAAAGATGGAGCTACAGCTGAAGATGGATACAACATAAAGACGAAGATAACGAGAATCCAAGGCAATGATGGGTTCTTCCCTTTAATCTTTTGCTTTCAATTTCATGTATATGTACCTCTTAATTTGAGTAAACATAAGTTACATCCCACGACTTGTGTGGGAAACACTAAATTTATTTATGAATAAATGACATTAATTTCTGTAATTGAGTTGTGTGTTTATTTTTGCATTCAACTTTATGGTAAATATTGATTGTATAATGAACTAAACAACTCAATACATAATTAATAGCACTTAAACATAAAGAAATAATAAGATTTTATGTACATTGTAACTCAATAATGTATTCTTCTGCATGCAATCAACAACTTTATTTTTTGTTATGGGATGAAAGATCCCACATATGCTATGATTCCTACCTTCATCAAGGCTATGCACTAGTCCTTTGGGGCTTCTGTATTTCTTTGCTGAAGACGAATGTGAATGACAACACATGTGAGGTGTTATATTCCACAACAACACACATAGTTGCATATTGCATTGCTTTTCAATGTGCTGCAACTCAAAAAATAAAGAAACCTTTCTTATTTTCCCTATTAAAGGTACATCACAACAATCCTTTCCATCTGAAATTAAGTTTTGAGTTGCCCATTTTTCATGAGTGTAAAATTGTCAACACAGATCAATCATCTCTTTTCTCTTCATTAAATATTTGCTGGTGTAGGACTTTACCCACCTTGTGGTTTTACCTACACGATCTAATTAGCTTGCTTAGGTTAATCATAGGTTATTAGGGGAATGTAATCTAAGTCATTTTCTAATTGTGAGTTGAGTTAGTTACCTTTTTTCATAAGCATATTTTTTGGTTAATTGGCTTATGCATGAATGAATGAAGAATTATTTCTTCTCTTGAATGTTTTTTGGATCTCACCTCTCCACACAAATTTTTACCTATCTAGTATAAATCCTTGATTGTGGCCCAATTCGACATGGTATTAGATCTCATCTGGTAGCTGAATGCCATTGCCTCTGTTGGAAGATCTAGCACTCTATCTCATTCAATTTTTTTATAGATTTTGATTTTTAAGGGATTGGTGGGATTTTAATGAAATCCATGAAAATATATTTTCTAGAGTCTCTACATGAAAATCAAGATAGCGCCGTTGAATTCAGATAGGGTGAAAACCTTAGGTTCAGTTGTAAACTCAACCTAGTTCTATGTGACAGTATTTTTGACCTTTTTGAGGGTTTGAAGGCTTTTTTCTTCAAATTTAGCAAATCCGTGCAAGTTTGGGCTCAAATAGAAAAATACCTTCTAGGTTTTTTTGGGTTTTTTGAATAACTTGGTGGGTATTTGTTATTTTGTACAAAAACTTATGATTTTCTCATATCTAGAGGTTCTTTTTTCCTCATTTGTAGTGTTTCAAGTTTTGCATGTGCTTGACAAGTGAAAAATCCACCCAAGTGCAAATCAAGTTTTCAAGTGTGTTCAACAAGTCAAAAAATCTGCCCAAGTGTAAATTGGGTTTTCAGGCGTGTTTAGCAAGTCAAATTCTCCACCCTCAGTGTGTTAGGTTTATTACCCTGCTTTACACCTGTCGAGTTCTGACACCTACTTTGCACCCAACACAGTTCCAACATATACTTTACACATTTCAGTTCGACACCTTTTGCACCTATCGTGTTTTGACACTTGCTTTGCACCTATCGGGTTTTGACACTTGCTTTGCACCTATCGGGTTCTGAAACTTGTTTTGCACACATTTGCACTACTTTCGTCGAGTTTTGACTCATGCTTTGCACCACCTAAACCCCGACACACTACATTTTGGGCCTTTGGAGGTGTCTAACAGGGTCAAAACTTTGATTTGGCATAACTTTCAACTGGATGCTCCTTTTTAGGTGTCTTTTTTTTTAAAGTGCATGTTTTTTCATGCTCTTTGACCTTGGAAGTATCTCTATTCTTTAAAACCTTGTCACTTATATAATTTCATGGGGGATTACACAATTAAGTTTTTTTAGCATACTCAGTTTAACCTACAACCACCGAATTTAATGGATTCATCCCTTGTTCCTATTCTTACACTCATTCAACTATCACGAGTGAAAATTCAAAATACAAATCCTCTTGAGGAGTAAAGGATTACATGGAATCACTATGGGTATAGAAACAAAACTTACACCAGATGCGAGAAAATGTGAAGTGGTACAACAAAAGTGATGAAGCCTATGATCTATTATGCATGTCCATGTCTTCTGCAACTTGCTCTTTCATATTGAATATGCAAATACTCCTAATGAAGTATGGACCATTTTGGAAGGAATATTTGGGAAGCAGGACATAATGAGAGGTCACGAGTTAGAAAATGATCTCATCAGTTTGAGCCCAGTTAATTTGACACGATATAGGGCTTCTTCACCAAATTCAAATCACTAAGGTTATAGTTGCAACTACGTGGTATAGATAAAACATACGATCAATTGGTTCTTTCCATCCTTTCTAAATTAGGTTCCAACTATTTTGTCTTTGTCTCTACCTTTCATGCCACCAAAAGCGCCATGGGAGCTACTTGACCATGCGTTCCTTGGAAAATTTTGTTGCTAACTTAACTTGAGAGAAAGACAAGCTTATTCAAATGGGTGCATTGAAGTCCTCTAAACCCCATGCTCTACTTTCTAAACATGAGAAATTTAAGGCTTCAAACAAAGAGAAGAAATAAAATAATAAGGATTATGAGAACAAGAAGGATCAAAATGATCCCACCTCCAAATCAAACTCCAAAACTTCCTCTTCCAATGTTAAGTCCAAGAAAGAGAGGATCAAATGTGGGTATTGCATAGGAAAGCATGATGAGAGAAAATGTATGAAGAATCAGATTGACCACCTCACAAGTCTTCTTGAGAAGAACAACATAGGTGTTCCTAATTCTTTTAAACCATCTTCATCAACCCATGAATCCTCCAAGGTAAATGACCATGGAAAAGAGAAAGATAAAGAATCAAGAAAGGAGAAAACAAAGGGGAGATCCCTAGTTATAGTTGTACCACCAAATCCTACATGGGTAATTGATTCTGGTGCATCACATCATATGGCCTCTTCACACATGGAGTTCACTTCTTTGGAGCCATGTGACATGTCCTCTATACGATTGGGTGATAACTCTTCTGCATAGGTTTTTGGGAGAGGGTCTGTTGAAGTGAGTGGAGGAACATTCAATAATGTTCTCAATATTCCCTCATTGTCAACTAATCTCCTATTGTCTCTAGAGATTACTCACCTTGGTCAGGGATTGCGTGTTGAGTTCACTCTAGATTCAATGTATGTTAGAGAGTTACACAATGATGCTATCATCAGTAGGGGTGTAGTCGATCATCAAACTCGGTTGTATTCCTTCTCTCACTTTGTCCCTCTAGATTATTCTTCGGATTCACTTGCATTTTCTGTCATCTCTAATTATGAGGACATTTATGATGATGGGGACTTCTCTTATAGCACAAATGAGTACAATAGTGATGGGGATTCACCTCCACCATCTCCTTGTCACCTTCCAAATCTTGAGGATTTATTTCTTGATCCACCTACTTCTGGTCCTCTCGTTAACTTTTCAGGAGTAGGCACCTTGATTGAAGACTCATCAGACATCGAGAAGTCTAGTACTCAGTTTCAGGTCCTTCCACATTCTTTTTGTTATTCTTTGCTTTGTATATAAAATCCCTTCATGGAGTAGTTGGCTCTTCTACTTTGCATGAGGAGAAAATTTCCTTGTCTAGGAACCACATCTTGGATAGAGGTCCATTAGCCACTTGGCGGACTCATTCAATTTTCCATGGTGATCCACTCCTCACTGCATCTAATTATTATCCTTGTACCTCTCAAAAAATGTATCAATGTTGTCTCAAAAGGCCTCGTGATCTAGAACACAGTGATGCTATGTCTTGGAACATAATTCTAGGCTTTGGAAAATATGACACATTCTTCATTGCTCCTCTTTCTGATCTAAAGTCACTTTGGGAGGTTCCTTTGCTAGATATAGGAATACTATAGTCTGTTGTAGCTTCAAGTGGGGCTTTCTAGTCCTACCTTCTTTTCCTTTCTCTTTTGGGGAGGAGTTTTTTCCCATTAGGTTTTCTCCTTTTCTCCACTTTATGAGAGATTTGCATTATATGTGGGTACCTCATCAGGCCTTGTTTCCGGACCCACCTTTCTTTTCAACCCACCTAAGCTATGCTTAGGGGGGGTGTTGGTGTAGGATTTTACCCACCTTGGTTTTACCTACACAATCTAATTAGCTTGCTTAGGTTAATCATAGGTTATTAGGGGAATGTACTTTAAGTCATTTTCTAATTGTGAGTTGAGTTAGTTACCTTTTTGGGTGACCTAATTTCTCACTATATAATGTAACCTCCTATGCATATTTTTGGCTAATTGGCTTATGCATGAATGAATGAAGAGTTTTTTCTTCTCTTGAGTGTTTTTGGATCTCACCTCTCCACACATATTTCTGCTTTGTGCATTCAATCCTATCTAGTCTTAGTTATCGATTGTCGCCTACTTTGACAATATTTTCTCTTTTGCTTTACTTTACTTTATATTTATTTATCCCCTTGCTTATGTTCCTATATGGGTTGGATTTTTCCACTAGGGGAGGAAATAAAAATAAAGTGACTTTTCTTTTTCTTTTGTCACTAATAATTAATTCAAGTGCTTATAATAATATTTTATTATATCCTGATCATGGGAGTAAGGAAGATAAATTTTTTTATAGTGGCCTCTTGAGGAAGGTTGGATTAAATTAAATTTTGATGGCACTTCAAGAGGTAATATGGGAAAAGAAGGATGTGGATGCATTTTCGTGAGATTTCAAATGTCAACCCGTGTTGGCCTGACGGTGATTGTGGGCATCTCCTCCAATAATGTGGCTAAAGGCATGGCCCTCCTTTTTGGTTTATTGGAGACAAAAATGAGAATTGGAAGCATATTTGGATAGAGGGTGATTCTAAAATCATAATCGGTGCTGCAACTTAGGGTAAGTTTCCTAAGGCATGGCCGCTGAAACCGATTTGTCTAAAGATTAAGGCTACTCTTTCCTTTTTCTCTGAGATTCAAATTTCCCACATTAAAAGAGTGGGTAATGAAGTTGCACACTGTTTAGCTAACATGGGTGTTGATATTTGGGATAAATGTCATTCAAGGCGTCAAGTGTGGGAGGTGATATTCCCTAATGACATCATCTCTTTAACTTTGAAAGATGTAAAGTTGGCCAAAGGATATGTGGGAGAGTATGAATGTAGGCCAATGGGTATTTATTGTTATAATTGGAATAATTATGGTAATGCATGGTATATCTCCTCTATGATCTTCGGTATTGCCACATGTTCCTTCCTTCATGTGAGGTGTGTCGAGGGTTCTTTTAATCCCACTTCCCTAGTGGGAATTCAATTTTGTTTCCATTGGTGGTGTGAAGGTCCATTGGATAGGAGTTTGGTGTGTTCACGGGGACTTTTATGTTTGATATTTATAAATAATTCGGGAGGTTCTAAGGCCTGGACAACCAGAAAAGGAGGAGATCCCTAATAGGAGAAGAGGCGGGTGAATCCTTCACCTCCTGGATGGGCAAAAAAATAAAAAAATGTTGTAATGAGAGGATGATTGAATAAGGTGTGGTCAGTGGTTGAGAACTTTAAGGAGGATGAGAATACATATATCTGTGAGAGCATGAAAAAATTGATGCTTGACCCTAACCAATTGATTACAAGGAGTAATGTATTTGATATGGCTCAAGGTCTAAGCACCGCCAAGATTCTATCAAATTCATCTCGAGTAATTTATTCTCCACAAGGAGCATGCTTGTTTGGAGAATCATTTAATGAGCATCCAGTTTCATATTCATGCTTTGAATAAGGGCTTGTAAGTGGTGGCACAAGGATAGAAGGATTTGGATTCTAATCTCGGGGTTGCTCTTCCGGAAGATGTAAAATTTGAAATGCCGAGTGTTGTGTGGCACCTTCCTCTTCATCGGCTCACAACATGGATGAATCGGAGGTGGAGATCATCACCGAGGTCTCTCATGGGGGTCGGAAGGTGTAGTCTATCCTGTCTGCATGGGTCTTAGGAAATGTGTAAATAATTTTTGGTTTAGGTTGTCTATTGTTATAAGGGGAATTTTGATATGGCTTTAATTGGCTAATTAGTATAAAATATTATACATAGAATATAATATATGGTTTGGGTGGTATGGGATGAATACAACTCTTCCCCTTTTATTTTGTATGTATGATGCACGATAATGTGCTTACACACTCTTTGAGAGTCCATCGATGAATGTTATTATCATGGACTGGTACTTCATGTATTTTTTGTAAGCTAGGGCCTTCTCCCTAGGTATCAATAGCAAAACAAAATTAATTATGCACTTAAATTTAATTTATTAGAACTACTTTCCCTTTTTTCCCATCCCTTAGGCATCACGAAACAATGAATGGGCTAAGGGTCTTCGACTGTTAGTTTTTGAGAAGGGGATATTTTAGATTGGTAGAAGTAGATGGTGGAACCTTTAACAATGTTCTAAGTGTTCCCAATCTCTCTACCAATCTCCTATCAATTTACCAAATCACCCATATTGGTGAGGGAATGCGAGTGGAATTCAATCCTAACTTGGTGATCATTAGAGAGCTTCATAGTGATACTACTGAGGGAAAGGTGGATCACCATGCTCTAGTTGTACACCTTTTCCCACTTTGCTCCCGAATCTTCTCACACTGCCTTTCTTTCTCATGCAGATGAGGTTAATAAGCTATAATACGAACGTTTTGGCCATTTAAACTATTGTTACCTTGAATAATTGAGCCAACATGAGATGGTCAATGGGTTACCTTGAGTCAATTTTTCAAGGGTCTTTATGAGGGTTGTGCCCTTGGGAAACACCCCAAAGAAAAAATTGGCAAGGGAAAATCCTGGAGAGCAAATTAACCCTTAGATAGTGTTCATAACGACATTTCTGGCCCCTTTCTTTCTCATTCATTCACTAGGGATATTTATATACTTACCTTCATTGATGAATTTTCATGTTATACATGGGTTTACTTTCTCAAACATAAATCTAAAGTTTTTGATCACTTTTGAGACTTTAAGGCTCTCACTGAGAAACAAGTTGAAAGGTCTATCAAGGTTCTTAGAATTGATAATGGAGGAGAGTATGCGAGAAACAAATTTTATGATTTTTACACCTATGAAGGGATGCTTTGTAGCATATATTTTCTTATAACCCTTCACAAAATGGATTTGTAGAAAGAAATAACAAAATTCTTAAGGAGATGACCACTTGCATGGTTCATTATAAATCCCTTCCTCTACAGATTGGGGTGAAGTCATGAAATGTGTTTGTTACATTCAAAATCATATTTTGGACAAATCAGTGAAAGGAATGACACCCTTTGAGGCTTGCAGTACAAGAAAACCTAATGTTGAGCACTTTTGTATCTTTAGTTCATCTACACTAGCTCGAATACCCAAAAAGAAATGCAAGGCCTTGGAACCAAAATCTAAACATTATATATTTTTGAGTATCCCAAAGGTGTGAAAGGTTATAAAATTTTGAACCCCACCACTCATCAGCTCTATATCGAGAGAAGTGTGAAATTCCAAGAGTCATCTTCTACTTCCACTTCTCCACCCGTTGATGTCGGTTTTGCCTCTATGACCATGATTCAAGCTCTTTGATGATCTTGTTGAGCCTCCCTCTCCTAATCCTCCTACTCGGAATCTATAGATCAATTTTGATAGTAGTGATGATGAGGACTATGTCCCCTCTCACTCGAGTGAAGATTCGATGTATTCTAAACTTGAATCTCAGCCTAGTCCTCGTTTGACTAGACATACCTTGCAGAGTGTTGAGACTGGATAGGGGATCCTTCAGATAAGATATGAAATTGTTAAGAGTTTACTGGGGCCCATGCCTTATTCACATCTAATTTTGAACCGTAGTATTTTTGGTAGGCTAATGGGATCCTAAGTGGGATTCTGCTATGGAAGAGGAATATTCCTCTCTCATGAAGAATCATACTTGGGATCTCACCCCTCTTCCTAAGGGAAGAAATATGGTTTGGTGTAAGTGGATATATCGAACCAAGTATGGTGTCGATGGGAATGTCAAAAAGTATAAAGCGCGACTCATAGATAATTGTTTCTCCCAGGTTCTTGGGGTTGACTATTCAGAGACCTTTACTCCCTTTAGATTTCGAATGACCCAAGCCATTTCTTCTGCTAACAAACGGGAAGTCCACCAAATAGAAGTTAAGAGTGCCTTCCTTTATGGAGACCTAGAGGAAGAAATCTATATGGAAGATTCCTTCCTCGTTTACAGACTTAATAAGTTTCTCTATAGCCTCAAATAAGCCCCTCAATCTTGGTATGTTAAGATGGACTCCTCTCTTCTCATGTTAGGATTCACTCGGTGTCACTTAGACCTAAATGTTTACATATTATGACAATATGAGCCCATGATTATCTTAGTTTTATATGTCGATGACTTGTTGATTATGAATATATCTTCCTAATCATTGATTCTTTGAAAACTTACCTAGCCTAAAAGCTATCCATGACTGAATTGGGTGCACTTCACTATTTCCTTGGGATTCATATTTCCCAATATGACTCATCGATTATCATTGTTTAACCAAAATATTCCCTTGATTTGTTTTCTAGGTTTAACATGTTTGATTGTAAGCCATCTCCCACTCCCTTCCTTTCTGGAGTCAAGTTAGTATCCAATTTCTCCACTCCCTTAGTCGATGGTACTCTTTATTTCCAGCTAACAGGAGGAGCTTGATCTTCCTAATGAATATTAGGTTGGATCATACGTTTATTGTTGGCATCATGTTTATATTCATATAGGAGCCTCATGAGCTGTATTAGAAAGTAGCTAAGCGGATCATTCACTATGTTAGAGGTACTTACAATGATGAAATTCATTACTTGGGAGGGACAAAGATTGATTTAGTTGGATTCATAGATTTTGATTGGGCCAATGATCTTGATCATCAAAGTCTACCTTCGGATAAAATTTTTATCTTGGTTTGAGTCTTGTCGGTTAGCCAAGAAAGAACTAGAATGCAATTGCTATATCTTCTTTAGATTTAGAATACATGGGAGAAGTCAACACTACCACATAAGCTATTTGGTTACAGGGGATTCTGACAGAGTTTTGTATTCACTTTCAATGGCCTACCATCATCTATTGTGATAACCTTAACACTATCTCTATCTATCGAAATCCAATTCAACATCAATAGATGAACGATGTTGAGATACACATGCACTTCATTTGGGAGTTGATTCATGGAGACATAATTTATTTGTAATACTATTAGACTTTAGATCAGGTTGTAGATATCTTTACCAAACCCTTCACTGAAGCCAAGTTTCTTCACTTGCACTCTCTTCTTACGGGAAGGTCTATTGCAACCACACATCTTCTTGGGATTTATATTCATCTTCTCATCTTCTTCTAGAAATATTTTAGTTTGTACATGGGTACCTTATCAGGCCTTGTTGTTGGGACCCATATGATGCATCTTTCTTAGTTTGTCTAGGGAGTTTTCTTTCTCTTTTTGGCTTACTATGTCTCTTCATAATACTTAATGAAGGGGGTGTTTGTGTGAGGGTTTATTTTATCCACCTACTATTTATTTAGTTATTTCCACCTCACACATGGTGAGTCAAAGATCTATTACGAGTTATATGACACATGAAAAATTCCATCATAGAATCTGTCTTTCATACTTGCCATATGCATTATAGTTATCATAAGTGTCATATAGGAGTTACATTCTATTTCTGAGTTATAACTCATTTCTACCTTGTGGAGGTATGATTAGTCTAGGAATGGGACTTACACAACACTCCTAATATGTACTCTCCTTTTTGATCGATGAGAATGAGTAGACCCCGTATTTTTGCATTCTTAATTTCTTGGTGATTAACTGCTTGGTTATTACTTGGAGATTTTTTACATTTCTGTTTGAGTGAAACTACTTGGATGTCCATGCATTTAGTTGTTCCTCGTGCTTTTATCTCTCATAAAAATTACATGTATTAAAAACAACCATAGATTTCTTCAACTATGTTATGTCAAGGGTGCTCATGTAAGATCAAGGCTTACTTGGCTCAAGTTTGGAGGCAAGGGTACTAAATACTTCCTCAATATTTTGAAATCTAAGTAGTATAGATAAAATGTTAGGGCCATTGAAATTGGTGAGGTTATCTCTAAAGATACTAATGAGATTAAAAAGACTTTTCATTCATTTTACTCTGACCTATTTGTGTTTAATGGCTCATCCTCTTCGATTGAAGATAACCAAAAATTATGTGGAAAAATTATCCCAAAGAATCTCTCTTAGTATTTTTATTCATATATGGATGCCTCTATCTTCCTTGATGAGATGCTGCATACTATTGACTCTGTTAAGTTAAAAAAAGATCCTAGTTTTGATGGTCTTCATGTTGAATTTTAGAAGACTAATAAAGGCTATATTGGACATGAAATATAGGATATGTATAAGAAAGATAATCAAGTCCCTTGGGGATGATGAAGAAATATAAACTTAATCATTAAGGAAGGGGATACTCCCTAGGTTAACAATTGGAGGCTCATTTAATAATTGGAGGCTCATTTCTCTATTGAATGTCTCCTATAAAATCTTGGCCATGGTGCTTGCTAGAAGAATATCTACCGTGCTCCCCCGATATTATCATAGTCACCCAAATTAGTTTTGTAGAAGGCTGATATATTATGGATACTGTGATCGCAAGTTGGGAAGGTATGTATTGGGCTAGAGCCTCTCAACAAAATGTGTGTATGATGTTTTTGGATTTTGAGAAAACTTGTGATAGAATTGAATGACCCTTCATTGAATTAATCTTAAGAACTTTTGGATTTCAAGAGAGATTGTGTAGAATGTTTTATATGCTATTTAAATATGTCTCTAGTAAAATTGAAATTAATAATGAATTGACATATCCTTTCAACTACATAGATACATAACACAAGGTTTCCCTCTTGCTTATGATCTTTTTGTTATTGATGCTAAAGTTATTCATTACTATCTTAGATATTATTCTCTTGGGGGTGTATCACCATTCCAAAGCATGAAATCCTCATGGATACCTATTTTTTTGATGACACAACCATTTTTCCCCTCCTTTATAAAGACAATTTTAACTAAATGGTGTTCGAAATTGAAATCTATTGTTCAACACTGAGCTCTAAAATTGCTCTCCACAAGTCCATGGTTCTTGGATGGGATGAATCCTCTCTTGTTTGGATTAGCGACAAAGGGATGGTATTGTAAAGGCCTTCGTGATATTGTTAGATAAATGGGCATTATTTTTAGCTATCTCCCTCCTTTAAGAATATGTGGTGTTGGTTCTTTGAAAAGATTAATAATTTTTTTTTTCAAGTTGTAGGATACTTTTTTATTTCCCAAGCATAATTCAAGTATGTTAAAAGTTTGTATTCATAAAATATTTATTTATCTTCTTGTTAGATGTAGTAATTATCAATTCAAAAGCTTCATAAGATGGCCAAATATTTCTATGGTCTAATGGCAAGGGAAACAAAAAAATGACGTCCCCGTTTGGAATGTTAGGAATTCATAATCGTTAGTACTCACATTTGTATTGGTTAGTATAATTAACATAATATAAGTGTTATTGAGAATGTAATAATATTATAATATGTATTGTTAATAAAAAAACTCATGTAAATAAGAGTTGGGTGAGATATTTAAGGAGAGTACATTACAAGTCATTTAGTGAGTGGTTATAACTTTCCTTGTTTGTAGGATATACTTGCCTATATATCTCGGGTAAGTAATCTCGATGAACTATATGAAACAATATAACATTCCCAGTGTGTGTAAATATTCTCTGCTATATTATTTGATATAAGAGTGAGGTTATCCATGTGCCTGATTCTGGATCATTTCCTAACCTCAACAATAGTAAGAAAGAAATTATGTGGATACATTTTAATTGATTCATTCGATCTTCTCTATTGTCTCGAGCATTTCAAATCTAGATGAATGACGATACTATATGGAGTGCCATAAAATTCTATGCAATACTTGATCTTCTCTTGTACAATGCTAAACATGGGTATGAGTAGTTTAAACATTGAATGATTTTCTCAACTTCGATTCTCTTGCTTACAAGCTTTCCTACATTGATATGACGACAAGGTTTTTTGAGAATATCTTGACCTATCAACGCCACCTATCAACTTGCGTTGCTAATTACTTTTGCATTGGTGTCTATTTGCACCTACCTCCACATACACTCCATCGACTTCCATAGTTAATTTGCATTGAGACAAGAGGAATTCAAGCTCGTAAAGAGGTGATCATTGGAGTTCATAATTTTTTTAAGGTCAATGTTATAGAGTTGATTTTAGGAAATTGAAATTATATTGTCACATATAACTCATACTCATACTCTATAAAGCCCATTTTAGGTCATATTTCTCTCGAGATTTACCCACTTGAATCCATAGGTAGAATTTGGTTTAGTCACAATTTTGTCAATAGTAAGTTATTTGAGCATTTAAAAAGTAAATTAGTTTTAGTTGTCAAATGTGATAATATTTTTAAGTTTAGAGTTTTGTATTTGTGTCAAATTTGTTAATGTCGTAAAAATGTGTGAAGTGTCATTTTTTGTCGAAAGAGTCAAATTTAAAATGTGTTAATCTTGTGGTGGGACCATATTCCATTCAAAATGACATGCATATGAGCTTCAAGACTTCATCAACTAATTAAGTAAACAACATGCCAATAGAGGAAAAAGGCACGAGAGGTTAGAGGTCGGTCATCATCAACCTCTTGTTAGTACGCCATCGATGGGGCCGCATATCAGTTATGGTGGCAATTTTTTTGGTGTGAGTATTTGAGTTTCAATTGTGCTTTATTTCGGGTTTTTAGCTTTTTGGTGTGTATTGTGGATACTGGAAAAAAAATTGTATATGAGAGCAGATGACTTGAGATCCTGACTGCTGCAAGATCCTCCGATTTATATCTTCGGTTGAAGATGATTGGTCAATGAATACATTCATTGGCAATGGTGATCATGTGTAGCAAGATCCAGACAACAAGATTCAAACAATGGTGTGCGTATGATACAATTTTTTCAATGTTCCTAAATGGGAATTTCACATTGTGGGGAACATAATACCAATGTTCCATTTCCATTCTATGCCAAACCAACTAAAGTTAAGGGAAACTCCCAGTGGCAATGGTAGTTTCCTATGATGTTCAAGATCGAGTGACACGATCGACAACAAGTGGCTATAATTAAGAACATTGTGATTCTTATGGGATGTAATGTGAAATATTTCCAGTGTGAGTTCTCTTGTTCCATTTTTTAATAAGTGAGTTGTGATTCCTATATACTTCCTTGATGTACAAGCATAGTGGAAAACAAAAGCACCCAAGTATGTCAGTTCATGGATCTTGAAAAGGTTTGTGGGAGATGCAAAAAACCACACAAGGTTGACAGTTGATGGGGCCTGTTCACGTCAAAGTTTTTGGTAAGCCTGTTTAAAACAATGAAAGGAGAGAGCATTTCTTTTGTATCAAAGTCATGAGTCACATAGTTATACATGACACACATGTGATCATACTGCAGATGAGTGTGTTAATATTTTTCTACCATGTTTGCACTAAGGGGGAATGTTAGGAATTCATAATGGTTAGTACTCACATTTATATGTGTTAATATAATTAGCTTCATTTAAGTGTTAGTGAGAATGTAATAATATTGTAGTATGTCAAGTTGTTTATAAACAACTCACATAAATAGGAGTTGGGTGATATATTTAAGGAGAGTATGTTATGAGTTGTTAGTGAGTGGTTATAGGAGAGGTTTATATATTTTCTTGTTTATAGGATATGGTTGCCTATATATTTGGGTAAGTAGTCCCATATGAAATATATGAAGAAATATAATATTGTTGTGTGTAAATATTCTCTGCTCTATTATGGGAGATAGTTTCTCTCTAAAGAAGTTTGGTGGGATAGATATCAAGAACCTCTATAATCAAGGCATAACTCTTGATGTAAAATATATTATTAGATCATTTAATGGTAATGATCCCTACAAATTTTTGGTTAGAAACAATATTGGTAATGGTTTCCCTAAAGAAAATCCCCTTTAGAAAGGTTTTCATATTATTGACCTATTGATCTACTCTTTACTTACTAAATTTGTTGGGTATTCTATCTTTCAATATATTTGGAATGCATGAGAGCTTGTCAAACATCCTGTCAATTCCTAACCTACCTTTTTGTGACCTAGGGCTTAGATGTTAGTAGTACATATCAATATGGTATAACTTGAAATCAAAGACAACTTGCTAGCTCACGAATATAGGGTGCTATACTTATGTTTGGTATATGAAGGGCATCGAACCTTCATTGATTTGACATTTTACGATGTTGGATCTCTTGGGATAGTTAAGAGGGAATTTTGATACTCCAATCCCATCCGATAACTTTTACGATGATTTCAAATTCTTTAAACAAGTTAAGAAAAAATAAGATGATCATGGAAGATGGGGATACATTTGGGAATATTTGAAGTGGATCAAGGGCAACCCAATTAATGAAATTTCCCCAAGAATATGTATTTGAAGCTCTCATCCTCCCTCAAAATTCCTCTTAGCCTAAATAAAATATTTATCTTTTATGATCCCACCTTTAAGTGGGCCTTTGGGTTTGAGTTTGTTTGGTCCTCCTGTCTTGAGCCTATAAAATCATGTTTTAGATGGATGCTATTGGATATTAGCTTGATATTGGTTTTGTGCGTTCCCAACCTTGGTTTATCTAATTCTTTTTGTACCATGTGTGATGAACTAGATACTATCGACCATGTATTTTTGATTTCCGTATGTTACATCTATTTGGAAGTCTTGTTTGTATGCTTGGTCCAAATTTTTAATCAAGATGTCAATTGGATTAATGTCGCTTTTGGCTATGTGTTTTTAAAGTCAAGATACCTCTCTTTTAAAAAAATGTTTTGGCTCATTTTTCAAATGGAATATTATAGTCTTTATGGAAGCAACAATGGAAGAAACATTATGATGATGTATTTTAATTTAAAGGTATGGTTCTTAATGAATTCATATCTTAATTCATTGTGTGAGTCCTTTTTGTGCAAATCTTTTTCAGCTAAGGATCACTCAAATTGAGTCGAAAATTTTCTTAAGATTGGAAGGCTCAAAGTATCAACCAACTATGTCATTTCTAGTGGCTTCCAAAAGTATTCCCCTTCTCCAGTTGATAGATTATGCACCAAGATGTTGACATGACACAAATTTATAAACACAAATGGACCTTATCAAGGATGCATATTTTGAGCAAACATTGTACCCTACCTAAGACCTTGGTGTTGAGTTGTGGAGCTCAATTACTTCAGATTAGCATGTAATGTAAAACTTGTTGGAAAACACAGTAACCCTCATCGGTTATGAGAGACTGACATCGGTCACCTAGGACCAACATCGGTCAGGCAAGGAGGAACCGACATCGGTTACTTGTGTGTGGATGTTTTAATTAACTATCGAACATTTGATCTATTTTTAACATTAAAGTATATCTATTGATTGTAATTGTATGGCTAAGTGCCCTAAGTTCATATACGCCTATATAAACATGAAAGGTAGGGTTTAGAAGTAGAGAATTAACAAGAATTAAGAATAATTGTGAGAGAGAGAATTCTTGGAGAAGAAGAAAAAGCTTGAGAGAAAGAAAGTACTGTAAATCTAAGAGGTGTGGAAGATTGTAAATCTTTAATTGTATATCTTGTCAAAAATATGGATAATAGATTGACTTGTTTCTTGGTGGAAGCATCCCACACTGGGTGAACCACATTAAATTTAGTGTTGATTTATATATCTTGTTTTGTATATTTCTTCTGGTAGAATATCTATTTTTATTTGCATGTATGCTTAGATCTGATATATTATCTGTCTAATCAATGAGCTAACCCTAACAACTAATATCGAGCTTTATTTGAGGGTTTTGTGTGTTGACAGATTTACTCATAGAGGGTTTTCTGATTGAGTGGGAGCTACAACAATGGTAGAAGAAAACTAATACAAGGTAGAAAAGTTTGACGACTGAAATTATCAATTATCGAAGACGTAGATTGAGGATTATCTATATCAAAGAGATTTATATTTACCATTAGATGAGAATTCTAGACCTACCGAGATGACTGATGAAGAATGAAATATTTTTGACAGAAAGGCTTTGGGATCTATAAGATTGACCACCTGGTAGCATCCGTGGCTTCCAATATTACATAAGTGACTTTTATGGTAGGGTTAATGAAATCTCTTGCTAATTTATATGAAAAACCTAGTGTTTCAAATAAAGTTTATTTGATGAAGAAACTATTTAGTTCTAAGATGCATTAAGGTGGATCTCGCATCTAGTCATTTGAATGATTTCATATCTATTATAAATCGATTAAAATTTGTTGATATACCATTTGATGATGAAGTGAAAACATTTTTATTCTTATGTTCTTTACCCGATAGTTGGGATAACTTGGTAATGACTGTTAGTAATACAACTCCCGCTAATAATATTTTGAAGTTTGATGATGTGGTTAGTATAATATTGAATGAAGAAATTCCCAGAAGAGTACGATGAATCATCATCTAGGAATGATTTTAATGTAGAAAGCATGGGCGGGAAGAAGGAAAGATCCAAGAATAAGAGTAATGGGAAATCAAAGTCAAGGGATAACAAATCTAAGTCTAGAAGTAAGGGAATTATTTGTTGAAAATGTGGAAAGAAAAAACATGTAAGAAAAGATTGTGGTCAAAAGACAAAGAGAACCAACAACTGAGACAAAGCTAAAGAAGAAAATCTTGCTACATCATAGGTAATACAAGATGCTTTTATTTTTTCTTTAGATAATAGAATTGAATCATGGGTTTTAGATTCAGAGCTTCTTTCCATGCAACCCCTAATAAGGGTTATTTTAGAAATTATGTCTAGGGTAATTTTTGGCATTGTTTATTTTGGTGATGATGAACCTTGCAGCATAACTAGAAAAAGAGAAGTTCATCTAAAATTATAGAATGGAAATACATGGGTATTGAAAGATGCGAGGCATGTGTCAAGCCTCGGGAGGAATCGTATTTATGCGGGGGTAACTAGGTGAAGCTGGTTGCATGGTTACTTTTACGGAGACTCTTGGAAAGTCACCAAGGGTGATTTTGTTGTGGTAAGAGGTAGTAAGGTAGGAACGTTATATTTATCTACTTGTGTTATTGATTCCTTATCTGCATTATCTACTTCAGATTCAAATGTATGCATGTGGCATAACCGGCTGGGCCATATGAGTTAAAAAGGAATGTAAATCTTAAAGGCTAAGGATAAGTTATCAGATTTGAAAGATTTAGATCTTGATTTCTATGAGCATTGTATATTTGGAAAGCAAAAGAGAGTGAGATTTCTCAAAGTTGGGGTAACTAAGAAGGAGTAGAAGTTGGATGTTGTACACTCAGATGTGTGGGGACCAACTTAGGTAGCTTCTCATGGAGGATCCCAGTATTATGTTACTTTCATTGATGATGCTACAAGAAAGGTATGAGTTTATCGTATTAAACATAAATATCATGTTTTTAAGAATTTTAAAAGATGGAAAGCCCTTGTTCGAATGAAACAAATTATAAATTGAAGTGCCTTAGATCTAGAAATGGTGGTGAATACTTTGTAGTAAGGATTTCAATGATTATTGTTTAGTGAATGAGATATGTAGAGAAAGAATGGTTCCAAGAACACCACATGAGAATGGTGTTGCAGAGAGAATGAACATGACAATCATGGAACGTACTAGAAGTACGAGGATACATTCTAGATTGCTCTTGCAGTTTTGCGTAGAAGCAGTTGATACATCGGTTTATTTGATTAACCATGGGCCTTCAAGTTAACTAGATGCGGGAATACCGAGAGGAAGCTTGGACCGAAAAAGGTAGATATTTCTTTTCTTAAAGTTTTTGGTTCAGAAGCTTTTGTGCATGTTGATAAGGAAAATAGAAAAAAGTTGGATGCAAAATCCAAGAGATACACTTTCATTGGTTATGGATCTGGTGATTTCAGATTCTGTTTTTGGGATTTAGAGAATTCTAAAATTATTAGGAGTCGTGATGTTGAATGGAATGAAAAGAGAATGTACAGGATCAAATTTTGGTACCCAAGGATGAACCTGGTTGAGAAGTTTGTGAATGAAAATGAACTCTCAAATTTAAAAGTATTACCTACAGGGTTACACAGTAACCGATGTCGGTTTACCCTTGACTAACATCGGTCAACAGAACTGGTATCGGTTATAGAAGATCCAAACCGACATCGGTTAGTAAAAAAGCGACATCGGTTAGTAAAACTAACGTCACATGATTTGGGTAGAAATGTCCGGGAGGTCCAAAATGAGCCTCCAGTACCCCAAACTCCTATGAGAAGGTCACAAAGGGTAAGTAAACCTCCAGAAAGATTTACACCTTCTCTATTTTATTTATTATTGAATGATAATGGTGAACCAGAAATTTTGAAGAAACAATGTAGGATAAAACCCATGCCTAGTGGGAGCATGACATGTATGAGGAGATGAAATCCTTGGAATAAAACCAAACTTGGGATTTGGTTAAGTTGCTAGCAAGTAAGAGGACATTGCAGAATAAGTGGGTTTACATGATCAAGGAAGAAGAGGGTAGATAGAAAAGATACAAGGCAATGCTTGTAGTAAAGGGATTTGTACAAAAAGTAAGTATTGACTTTGGTGAAATATTTTCTCCTATTGTTAAGATGACTTCTATTCGTAATGTATTGAGTTTAGCGCAGGAGAAGATTTGAATTTAGAGCAACTAGATGTGAAGACATATTTCCTTCATGGTGATTTGAATGAAGATATTTATATGCAGCAGTGGCTTGGGTATGATGTCAAGGGTAAGGAGAAATTAATGTACATGTTGAAAAATAGCCTATATGGGCTCAAGAAAGCTCCAAGGAAATGGTACATGAGGTTTGATAGTTTTATGCATGAGCATAGTTACTTAAGATGTGAATTTGACCATTGTGTTTATTTCAAGAAGCTTTAAAATGGGAGTTATTTTATTTTGTTACTTGTATGTGGATGATATGCTTATTGCGGGATCTAGTATGCAAGACATTGGTGAGCTTAAGGGAAAGCTAGCTCACACATTTTCTATGAATGATTTACGAGCTGAAAAAAGAAACCTTGGCATGCAAATACATAGAGACATGAAGAAAAATAATTGTATTTGTCTTAGGAGGATTAAATCTACAGGGTGTTAGAAAGGTTCAATATGCGAGAATGCAAAACCTCGTTAGTACACCTATGGCTGAGACACTTCAAATTAAGTAAAGATCGTGTCCATCATCACAAGAGGAGGTCAAATACATGACATGAGTGCCATATGCTTCAACAGTTGGGAGTCTCATGTATGCTATGGTTTGTACTGCACTGGACATTACACAAACAAGTGAGAGTTGTGAGCATATATATATGTCCAATCCAGTAAATAGCATTGGAAAGCAGTCCAATGGATACTTAGGTATTTGAAAGGGACATCTAGCATGTAGTTATGCTATGGAGGTTCGAATATATCATTATGTGGCTATGTTGTTTCGAATATGGCTGGAGATCCGGATAGTAGAAGGAGCACTATTGGATATATTTTCACAAAGAGGTGGGACAACAGCTAGTTGGATTTCAAGATTTCGAAGGTTGTGGCTTTTTTATTAGATATGCAGAGTATGTTTCAACTACAGAGGCTAGTAAGGAGATGATATGGATGAGCAGGTTCATGAAAGAGTTGGGAAAAGAGCAAGATGATTGCAAATTGTTCAGTGATAGTCAGAGTGCAATTCATTTGGTAAAGAAATCAGTATTTCATTCAAGAATGAAACACATTTAGTTGAGGTATCACTTCATATGACAGGTATTGGAGGATGGGTAGTTGAATCTGGAAAAGATTCATATGAGTAAGAACCCTGCGGATATGCTAACAAAGCCATTAGAAAAGGAGAAGTTGGAGCTACACTCCACTTTTGTTGGTTTTTGAGTTTAAGACTTGAAGAGGAAGAAACAAAGCAAAGGAATGATCTAAGAATGATGTCTTTGTAAAAGTATGGTGTAATAATTAATATCCAAGTGAGATATTTTTGAGTTGTGGAGCTCAATTACTTCAGATTAGCATGCAATGTAATTTTTTTTGAAAAACAATAACCTTCATTGGTTAGGAGAGACCGGCATCGGTCACCTAGGACCGACATCAGTCAGGCAAGGAGGAACCACATCGATTAGGAGAACCGACATTGGTTACCTATGCATGGATATTTTAATTAAATCTCGGGAATTAGATCTATTTTTAGCATTAAAGTACATCTATTGATTGTAATTGCATGGCTAAGTACCCTAAGTTTATATACGCCTATATAAGCATAAAAGCTAGGGTTTAGAAGTAGAGAATTAACAAGAATTAAGAATAATTATGAGAGAGAGAATTATTGGAGAAGCAAAAGCTTGAGAGAAAGAAATTACTATACATCTGAGAGGTGTGGAAGATTGTAAATCTTCAATTGTATATCTTATCAAAACTTTGGATCATAGATTAGCTTGTTTCATGGTGGACGTAGCTCACACTAGGTGAACCACGTTAAATCTAGTGTTGATTTATATATCTTGTTTTGTATATTTCTTCTAGTAGAATATTTGCTTTTAATTGTATGTATGCTTAGATATGATATATTGTCTGTACAATCGGTGTGATAACCCCAAAAGTTGGTTATTCCTCCTTTAATAGAAGTTATGACACTCATGTTGCTAGTACCAATGAAAAATTTAGGAATGTTCTCCATGTGTCCTTGTAGCAGTATGAAAAGGATCTCATATTTCACTCCATAAGGTGAGGATTGTTGCATGGGACTTCATTTGGTTGATTATATTGATTCATAGAAATTGGCCAAACCATCTCATTTGCTTCCTATATCAGGTTATGGAGGTTCCTTTCCCCATGAATGGTGAATATTATTGAAAGAAACTTAAACAATATGATGAATATGTTAAAATATGTCATTAGTGATAATTTAAAAATAAGACTAAGGCTATTGAGAAAATAAAGAAGCTTAGGATGATCCATCTTATCAATCAAGTGGTGGAAAAGCTTAATCATGGTTAGAATGATGAGCTTTTTCCTCACTTCAATGAAGACAATGATCAAGTAAAGACTATAGACTTGAGGAGCTTTAGATGTGACCTATTACTTAGGGGGAGCATTATGTGGCATGATCTCTTCTCTTTCTATTGGTTCCTTATGTGCCTTGGATGATGGTTTATTGACTTGTGTTCTTTTGATTTGTTTTTGGTGGCCCTTGTGGCCCCTTTTTTATATTGATGTAACTTTGTACTTGTGAACTTATTTCAATATTCTTGGGTCTATGCACTCACATGGTGAGTTAGTTATGATATTTGGTTTTATTTATGTCCTTAGTGGACTTATATTGTTTTATTGACATTCATCAATACAAAAAAAAAGTTCAGTTTTTTTCTATTTAAGGAAAAATATCTAGGAGAAAATTAGGTCAAGGGTTAATTTAATTTTAGGATAGATCCATTTTTAGGATCCAAGCTATTTTTAGGTATATTTTTAATTATAAAAAAATGCCTACGGTAGGTGTTTTATTCATTTAGTGTGAATGTTTTCTAGATTCGGTTCCAAAGAATTGTATCGTTTATTTTCTAATTAACAAAATAGTGATGCGATTTAGAACAAATTTGAATAATTTTCAATTTGTGTTTCTCTATTTTTGTGATTATAGATTATAGCATCTAAAGTTGAGTAGTTTTCATTTTATTCAACTTTGATATATCTAATTGAGGGTTCTTGAAGATTAGAGTCTTCTTACAATGGTGTTTGGGAATTTCAACATGGTATCCAAGAACAATTTCTTAAATATTCTAAATTTCGTGTATGGATAGGAAAATTGTCTAGAGTAGAGATTTTTCTAATGATTTCAATGGGTAACATGTTCAAGATTTAGTGATCATAGAATATTTGTGTTAATAATCATGACTTGGACTTATGAAGGGTTGTGAGGTACAAAACACTACTTAATCCAATAATTACATATTGAAGCTTGTTCAAATAATCAGTAACAATGGAAACTCCTAATATGTTAGAGAGTCACTTGTTGGAGGTATCCTTCATGTGTCATGTCCAAATTGAGATTGCAAAATATCCTAGAAGAAACATAATCATGACACCTTGTAGAGAAGAGGGTTACACCTCCAAAAATCCCAAGATTTGGCAGAGTACAACAAAAAGGTAGTTAAGGAAAAGTGAATCCCATTGGGTTCAATGAAGGAATATATGATTTCTTATATTGCTACTAATAATAATACCAAGGATATGTACAATGTCTTGGAAACCTTGTACCAAAGTATGAATGTATATATGTGATGCTTTTGAGGAACAAACTCAACAATACCTGCATGAGAAAGACAAAAATAATAGAAATCCATCGATGAATCTACCAAATATTAGATATTGTATTGGTGTAGTTGGTGATGAATTAAAATATAATTAGCTATTATGTATTGCTTTGAATGGATTCAATCTGTCATTGGCACAACTTTGTTTAGGTTAATTGTGGTTGCAATAAATTACCTGGTTTCAAGTAGTTATGAGATGCTTCTATTGGAGAAGAGATGAAACTCCATGAAGTATCAAATAGTTTTAAGGATGATGTTCCGTACAAGAACCTCATTGGAAGGTAAGGGAGAAAATAAATAATTCAGGAATGTTCAAAATAAGAAAGAACACCCAATTACTTCTAATCACTAGGAGAATGATCTAAGTTATATCAAGTGCTTTAATTGCAATAAGCATGGCCACTACACTTCTTAATTTATAGATAAGAATAAATGGAAGGGAAAGAAGCAATATAAATAGTTTGTAGGAAGTGCACAAAATTTAAGAGTAGATGACATAAGTGTCAATATTGACACAACCTTTTCCATGGTGTCGTGCCTTTTCACCAATACAATTGTAAATGTTGGGTGGTATGTTGATAATGTAGCCTTGAGACTTATTACATTGAATAGACAACCTTCTTTAGATTGAGGAACAATAACAACATACATGTTGATCTTGGTTATGATGTCAAGTACTCAATGATGGGGATATGGTCTATCTCATTATTCATGCTAATAGGAGAAGTTATGGAGCTGCAATAAAATATTGTATGTTCCCATTATGACTAAGAATCTTTGTTTAGTTTCATATTTGATATATTTGGATTGTAGGGTTGAGTTTGATGATCAACAAGTAATCATCAGAAAACATATCCCCAATAATAATATAGTATTGGCCAAGGGAGTTCAAGAGGGTGACCTTTATAGGTCGTTGGTAGATATGATGAAGTAACGAGATTTATCGACAAGTAGTGACAGCTTTGTGTGATCTTTGGCATAAAATATTTGGGTACTGTACCATGAATTATTTCATCTTTTAAAGGACATGGTGTTTGGATTTCCTAACTTCAATTTAGATAAGAGAAGGGTATAAAAGGTATGTGCACTTGATAAACATGCCATGAGAATAACTCAAGGGTATTCTAGATTTTATTCATGTATATGTCTATGGACTTATGTCATCAACCTCGTTGATGGTGTAGGTTATACTATGTTATTTTCAATGATGATTCTCTTGCAAGACCTAGATTTATTTTATGAAGACAGAGGATGAGGTCTTCAACAAGTTTAAGGAGTTAAAATACCTTATTGAGAACTAAATAGGTAGGAATATTAAGTTACTTAGATAAAACAATGAGGGAGGTATGTGTTGGCTAGATTCTTTGCATAACTGAAAACCTAGGCAATCATGAGATAAATCTCTCTCATTTACCGGTGAGTCTCTGTGTAAAATTTGTCAATTAAATATGCTAGTATCTATTTGTGGGTATTACTTTAACCATGCAGCTCATGAGCCATCGATGTATATTTTTGCAGCAAGTAAGCAACTGTTAAAGAAAGGAAATATCTGATGAAGAAGAAAATAACAGAAAATAGGAAAGAAAGATGGAAGATGTGCAACACGATCAATATATTACGAGTTGATTGTATGCACATAGATAGAATGATAAATATTAACATACGAATTATAAGTAAAGGGAACTTTCAGATCTAGATCTAGAATAACGCAAAGTTTATGAATAGATCTAAGACAAAAAGTTAGAAACAAAATGCACCATCGACACAAAGTTCTCCGGAAATATGCTCCTTTCTATTCCTCTACTTCAAATAGATATTAGGGGTTTTAGCACAAAGTCTGGAACACAAGAATGTTGCTTTCAAATTCCAATTTAACCCATAGGTTCTTCCTTCATTTATAGTGTTTCAAGGGCAATTAAAAATAGGAAGCTTTAAATGAATTCCCACATGCGGAAGCTATGAAAAGGGAAACAACTAGCAATATTCCTCCTAGAATTCCTCTTTGCATCACATGCATGATTTATAACTGAAAATAGTACCTTCTATTTTGTATGTCAGCCACCTATCTCCAAGTAATTGACTTCTTCAAGTAATGGCTTTTAAACCAATCACTTAAGTTTTATAATTTAATTGATTGCTCAATTACTTTGTTGAGAAAATAAGAGAAAGAAGAAGAAAGAGGAAAAGAAATAACACTTCCAATCTTGTTCTTTTTCCATATTCTGCATGCGGTTGACTCTTTTGTCTTTGATTCTCACCAAGCTAGATCTGGAAGTAGGTGACTATGATTTTCTTGCGAGTATTGCCTTTGACATGTCTTCCCTTCTATCCTTGAAGCTTTTGCAATTCTTCTTCAGTACATGCAAAGTAAATTCGATGAAGGCTTCAACTGGAAGATTGGGAGCACATGCACAAAATCTTGGAAGGAACTTCCCATGCACTAACTTCTACACAGTCGTGTTAGAAACAAGAGGATGAATTTTTTCTGGAAGCCTTTGTAATTATGACATTTGGATCTATCAATTAAATTGGTGATAGGTTTAGGGCCAATGTCTATATCATCGACTTCAGAAAATTTGGAAGCTATGCATGATTCTTCTGATTCTTTTCTTTCATCATGCTTTATCATGGCTGGAATAATCTTTGTCTGAGCTCTTTTTCTTTTAATTTTGCTAGAATCCCTTGTAATTGGATCAATTTGTGTAGATCTGGAAATTTATTCAGATTCGAAGACATATTCAATGTATCTGACATTGATTTGAACTCTTGTGATGAATACCTGTTATTTATTCAGACAAGATGGAGTCCATGGCATGATTACTTGATTTTTATCACCAAAATCTACATATAAAGCTTATTGCCCTAAAATTTGAGGTTTTGCTTGCATGCAAAGAAAGAAAAAATATTATTTAATTCACCAGAGCACTTATACCAACATGCAGATAATTGTCACACAAAAAAATCAAGCCATTCCAACCCTAGGTGCTAAACTTTGAAGCTTTTCGGTAATGAAAAACACTTTTTGATGCAAAAATCCTCCTTCCTTGGGCACCAAAACTATCCGGGCTGCAATCCTTTGCAAAAAGAATCAATTACATCTTCATTATGGCAGCCCATGCTTATGTAACCCTCAACATTATATTTCTAATAATTTTCCACCCTATTCCTGGCAATTAATTAATAAACAATGATGTTTATTCACCCAAATTGGGCGCCTATTTTTGCATGCTGTTGGCTGCCATTAAATAAATTTAATTTATTTATTTTTAGCATGCTACCTTCAGTTCACTTTGGCTTGTCTTCATGCATTGACTTTCCTTCTATTTATGGCGCCAAAATTGGGTGAATAAACATTAATAAATATTATTAAATGCATTATTATTCACCCAAGGTGGGTCGCACTTTTTGGCAAGGGTGAATTCTAAAAATAAGAAGTCAACTTCTGATGGGAATTTTCACCCTTCACTGCAGCTCTAAAAATCCCTTCTTCCACTTAAGTGATTTGACTTTCATAATGGGAATTTTTACCTGCAAGGCAGGTAAGAAATCCCCACCTGCCTGCCACCTCTAATATTCCCATTGCAGCTTAAGTGACTTTGACTTCATGGGAAAATTACCCTGCTAGGCAGGTAAGAAATTCCCACCTGCCTGCCACTGCCAAAATTCCCACTGGTAGCTTAAAGTCTTCCTTAAAAAATGTGACTTGCATGAAAGATAGCTCTTTTCCAAAAGTGTGACTTGCATTGTGACTTTTGCCTTTAAAATTGCGTGAGAATTCGTCACTTAGGGCAGCGTGGAAACTGGATGCGGAAGGCAGCCTTGAAAATTGTGACTGGCATAAAAACAACATTTCTTTCCTTTTTTGGATTTTTGGTGAAGAAAACACAAGGAATAAAATTTGCCATTTTTGGAAAGGGTCCAGGAAGATGTAGCAGCAAAAACTTGCATGTGTCGTAACTTTCATTATGTGGCTCCGTTTTAGGTGTCATTTTCTCTAAAAGTGCATATCTTCTCGAGCTCTACGCATTGATGGCAATATTTTTCTTATTTTCATAAAATCCATTTATTCCAAAAAATGCGACTTGCCTAGGAGAGGCTTTTTGTGCATGACTTCGTCTTTTTTGACCAGAAGCTTGCTTTCTGAGGCTGATTCCTTCTAGTGCGGCGGCCGTAAATGATCTCCAGATGCTTCAGGCAAGTAAACAGACTATACTGGTGAAGTAATGGACCCAGGGGAATTGAACAGAAAGATTACAGGAAAACCAGAGAAAAACGCAAAAGAAATAAATAAAAATGAAAAACGTTACCAGAAGTCACAGACAAAGCTCAGGATTCATTCTGGTGAAAACCCTATTGATATATGTGAATAATGACATGCAAAACTTCAGCAAGGTTCAACCGGAGCACAATTTACTTCAACGGGCACTATTTATTTAATAAATAATTAAATAAAAATTTCTCGCATGAAAAAAACTTGGCGGAGTGATAAAATGCATTTTGGCATCCGGGTACTATTCAAAATTGTGTCATATGATTCATCGAGAATATCTTAATGCAATACATGCATCTTCTGGCAATAAAAACACAAAAGACCCATTATTTTAAAAGAACGAAAATTTTAAACATGGGGTAGTCTCAAATTTTAGGGTAAAATCTTGAGACACCGGTATGCCTCCAATGGATTTGGTTCCTTCTGAAGGGAAGAAAGGATCAAGAGGAAATTTTCACTATGATACAACCCATGATAAAATGGTATTGCAAATAGAAATAATAGGTCCATAGTAGATACTATTAAGACTATGGTCCATGATTTAGATATGCATATGTTTCTTTAGGCATACGAAAGGATTGAAAGAAATGGGAGTGGAATGGGAACACAACCAAAAATTGAAGTGATGATCAACCTATGATATACCATATATAATAACTTAGAAATAAGCTCTATATCATCCAAATAATTCCTAGAAAAACTAGTTATTAAGCTAGTGTAATTGCATATGTACCTGATGAACAAACTATACATTGTATGCACCACAAAACTTTGAAATAAACTTTGTAAGATTTATAGTTATTAGTTTTGATTACCTAGAATAAAAACCAAAGAAGAAACACTTACACTAATTGTAATAATAGAGTAGTATGGCATCATGCATTCAGCCATTTTTTATTAACTCAAAAGGCTAAAATTGCCAATTATAATTCAAACTAGCAAAGTAAGTTAAAAACTCTAATAATATTAAAATAATCCTAAAATAATTTGGTACTTATAATTAACTCAAATATAAACTTATGCTATCGATGGAAAAATTCAGTATGAAAGAAGTTTCTCTTGAAATAGAATTATGCAAGCTAGCCATACATTCAAAGCCTAATTATGGCTCTCTTATAGAGAATGCACCCCAGAGTCTCAGAAATCTAGGGATTATCATAAAATTTTTATATTTATGATTTTATTAAATTATAAAGTGTCTCCACATATTTAGGGATGACAACACACAATTTTATTTATTGGAAAATTGACAGTTAATAGTCTTTTTTTAGATTTTTCAACTATTTTTTTAGGAAATCACTAAAAATCACTTATTTGGCCCTACACGACTAAAACAAAAATATGAATAAAATAAATAAGTTATAAAACATCCACGAAAGTCTATTTTAGAGTATTCTAAAAATATAAATGATCTAAATTTTGTAGAATTTTAAATTCCAAAACTGGCATTAGTCCCAACATTCCTTACTTCGATGCAAAGGGCAAAAATTCCAATCATCCTTGTGTGTGATTCAACAATCCCTTCGTGAGTATATCAGAAAATTGATCCTTTGCTCTTACATATTTAATGAAAAATATTTATCATTGAATAAGTATCTAATAAGTGATGCTTGAGCTCAATGTGTTTGGTTCTAGCATGGAAAACTGATTCTTGGACAATTTTATTACCTCAATGTTATCACAAAATATTTATGTAGGCTCAAGTTGAGCCTCTTTGAAATCAAATAAGAGTCTCCTCAACCACATTCCTTGTGTGCAAGATGATTCATGGGCTTCACATTCATCTTTATTAGAGGATAATGCAATAATAGCTTGTTTATTTGAAGACCAAGAAACCAAATCACTTCCCAATGTGAAGTAATAACTGAAGTAGACTTCATGTCATCAACATAACCTCCCCATTCTGAATCCTTGTATCCAACAAGTCATAATAATTATTTTGGTTTGAAGTGAATACCATGATCATAAGTCCCTTTCACATATTTAAAAATTCTTTTCATAACTTACATGTGTTTGAGTGAAGGCTTGCCCATGAATCTAGAAATTAGTAAAACCCCATAAGTGATATTGGATATGTAGTCTTATTTTCTCACTTAACAACCATAGATGCGTTGACAAATCAATCCGACATATCTAAGCACTCACTCAAAGTGCGCAAAGGTACTGAGCCCCTCTTTGTTACTGTCTTACTAGGGTGTTAACATGCATATCCATAATTAACAAGTCTTAAAGTGCATATCCCATTCTAAAAATCAGATCCATGAGCTCAAGTTGGAAACACACATAATAAGTAACATACATCACATAAAGATTAATACCAGATTCACCATATAATAACCATGAAAAGTAACATCAACAATCAATATCCATCCACAAAGATCCATTATATTAAGTCATGATAAAACCCATAACTAAATAGATTATAATTACAATCACAAATTCATGTGCATAGAATCATACCGACATAACTTTGGTACATACATTCACCCATGATCCTATAACTGCTCAAATCAACACACACACACACACACACACACACACACACACACACACACACACACACACACACACACACACACACACAGGGTTTGAGGAATTTCCCTTTATCACCCATGCACTCTCAAAATAGGTTACATGGGTAGGTCAGTTGCCCCCGCCCCACACACACAGACACACACACACACACACAAACACACACACACACAAATATATATATATATATATATATATATATATATATGTGTGTGTGTGTGTGTGTGTGTGTGTGTGTGTGTGTGTATTGATTTACACATATTAGAGGATCATGGGTGAATGTATGTTTTTTTATTAGATAGGGTAAAAAGAAGGGATGGGCTCCTAGAGGCCAAGTACAAAAAGATTACATCGTGACAATACCAAAGAGAGACAAAAAGAGGAATAGGACCCTAGGAGTTAAACAAAATTAACTCCAAAATAGAGGAGGACTAAAAAAACGAACATAAGAGACCTAAACCATTAAAAAAAGAAATAGAGAAAGTTCCTCGAAATTCCGCAGAGATAGTTTGGGAGAAGTTCCTTTAGTTAGCTTTACTATTATTGGAGGGTTTAACCTCCCTGATCTCATCTTTATGTTGGGTTTAGTATTCAGCTTCTTTTGGGGGGATCCTTGACATCATCATGCTCGTGGATCCTCCTCAGTCTCATCCTCCTCCTCTTCCTCTTCATCAGAACTGGTCCACCTCCTTTTCGCTTCTCTTTTTCCATAGCTTCCAGATGAGCACCCAAATCCCAAACCAAAGTGTCCAACTGCTTGATATCCCCTCTAATGTTCTTCGGGCCAAGCATATTTGTTTTGTGGCTTCAATTCTATCAATCATGCCCTTCCTCACCACCGAGTTAGTCTCTTCCAAGACCTGAACCACCTGTCTCCAAATACTGCACTTTGTTCTTCCACATATTGAGACAATGCTCTCCTTTTGGAGGCACTTTATCCTTACCCTTCGACAGACCAGCTTCCTGATTTTCCATCCCTTCCACATTCTTCCCCTCTCCCATCTACTTAGTACCCAGATTACCCTCCCTCATCTTGGAAAGACACTCAGCCAGGGTAATATCCTCCTCATCCTCAATTAGGGGCATAGGTTTATCTCAAGCTAGTTTCCCATTTCGAAACAAGAGAAGAATGAGACCCTCATGGATGGGGGACTCCACCTTACTCTGTTGGAAATCCTTCACCAAGGTGGTTAGAGACATAAATAAAAATAAGGGAATACTAAGCATTTTCTTGTGTCTGAACATATTCAAAAAGGACAAGTGGTGAGTATATATCTTGCGATATTTACCTTCCAGGGTAAGATACTTCATAATGTGCAGACAGACCTCCCTCCACACCCCAGGAATGTAGGAATGAGAAATGCCATCAGTGAAGTAATGGATGGTTTCATTTCCCAAAAAGAAAGTATTGATTTTATACTCCCTCCGATTCCTATCCTTAAAGATTTTCAAACCTTCCATGTCCATGCCAGTTATATGGGAAATGGCCTCCTCCGTCTCAATTTCCATGCCTTGATCACCACCTTCCCCTCTTTCCACGCCAACCCAAACTCCATAGTTAGCGAGGGATCATGCCCTTGGAGTCTGGTAATAAAGTTCCTAAAACCCCCAATCCTAAACAGGTGCCACATAGACTTATCCTCCACAATACGCCCATGACTGGATGGCTCGACTCTAGTTCTATCTCTGCCCATGATGGCTGAAATTTTACCCCAATGCTCAGCTCATTGAAACCTCGTAAATTTTGATATTAGAATTTCCTTTCCAAGAATAGCTAAAACTAGACTCAATTTTGCAATATTAGAAAATGAGCCCATTATTCTCCCTCACGTGGCTTAAGGTGAAGCTCTTACAATTTGCCACACTTTGAAATCATTACTTTGAACTCCCTCATTCACAAATATGTCCACACAAGTATTGCCGATGCGAGGGATATGAGTGATGATATAGGAATCAAAGCTTTTAAGATGCTCTTTAATATCATGAGTAATATTACCCAAAGCCCAATTATGGGAACTAGTCTTGTTGATGGCATTTAAAATGAGAAGAGAGTCCCCCTCAATAAGAATGTGTTTAATTCCTTTTTCCTTAGCAAGACTGACACCCCAGAGAAGAGCACTGAGACTTCAGCCACATTGTTACTCTGAGTCCCCAAAGGTCCTACATAGGCAAGGATCCAGTCCCCATTATGGTCCCTGATTATGCCCCCTCCACCTAGCCAGACCAGGTTTCCTTTTGAAGCCCCATCAAAATTAAGTTTGACTTTTCCCCTTTCCGGTTTAGACCACTTAATGATAGTGGATGGGAATATAACTTGAGGCAGATTGAAGGTGAACTATTTGAGAACTTCCTCTTCTTTTCTAGAACAAGCCTTTTTAGTCTTCACCTTAATGAGATTAGAGTTCTCTTTAATAGAGGAAATCAAACAAACACTGACCTTTTTGATGTTAGCTTTCTGATTTCTGAAGATGAGAGCATTCCTTTCCTTCCATAAACTCTAGATGAAGTGGGAAGGGCCATTTTCTAGGTAGCCATAAGAAAGGGGTACCTAAAAGGACAATCCCATTATAACCAACATTCCTCAATGGAGTTAGGGCAGATCCATTACACTTTGAAAAGATCCAACACCTTGGAAAACACCACTTGAGTGAAGGGGCAAGAGATGAGGAGGTGGTTGACACTTTCCTCCTCTTTTTACAAAGCACACACCTGTTGGGGAGGAACATCCCATGTTTCCTCAAATTATCCATAGTGAGGATTTTGTTCTGAGCGGCCAACCAAAGGAAAATGTTAACTTTAGGTAAAAGGTCCTTTACCCAAAGTTTTCCCCAGTAATATTTTTGGCTAGAATTCTTGAAATTTAGGAGGTATGCAGATTTAACAGAGAAATTTCCAGAATCCTCTTCCTTCCATATACTAGGAGGTATGGGTGAATGTATGTAGCAGAGTTATGTTGGTATGATTTTGTGCACATGAATTTGTGATGGTAATTATAATGTATTCAACTATGGGTTTTGTCATGACTTAATATAATGGATCTTTGTGGATGGATATTGATTGTTGATGTTACTTCTCATGGTTATTACATGGCAAATTTGGTATTAATCTTTATGTGATCTGTATGTTCTTTATTATGTGTGTTTCCAAATTTGAGTTCATGGATTTGATTGTTAGAATGGGATATGCACTTTGAGACTTGGTTATTATGAATATGCATGCTAACACCTTGGTAAGATAGTAACAAAGAGGAACTAGTACCTTTGCACACTTTGGGTGAGTGCTCAGATCTGTCTGAGTGATGTTCCAATGCATCTAGGGTGTTTGAGTGGGAAAATAAGACTACATTTTGGTTTTTTCGAGACCTCTTTTCAAATAGTTTACCACGATGTTGTATAATGATGGCATATTGGTTGACTCTTGCATCCATTGAAGATTGGGTTATTGACGGAAAATATTAGTTTACACAAAGATATAGTACTAGACCTAATTTCAATGCGTGCGTGTGGGTTAAAGAACATATTTATCATGAAATTTATGAGACTTTCTTCTTCTTTTTCCAATAGAGTTGTATGAGTGGTTTTCGCATATGCATCAAAGAAAAGATGGTATTACAGACCAAGGACTTGGACATAGGAAGAGTATCAGGATTTTTTGATGTAGATGAACCTTGGATGTGTGTTGTAGATCATTGGTGGGTTGGTGTTGTGCACAATTATACTTTGGAGTACGTTATGTCTATGTATACTTGTCTAGAAGTTATTGAGTTTTAATTCTTGTGCGAACCTAAAGGATCTTACCTTCGCGTTATTCCTTTGTCAATTAAGATATTGATGGTGGTGCTGAGTTTAGAGCACCTACCCATGGCTAGCTAAACACCCCACTACTCGTAAGGATAAGAGTAGGTGTGGTGAAAGATGTTAGAATTTACGAAGAAACACATAATGAAGAAAGGTAACTTAAGTATAATGAAGCGTGAGAGAGGGTAGTAGTGAAAAGAAGTGCGATATTGAGGAGTCTATGGAGTTGTGGAGGATGATGTCTCGTGAAGGATTTGAAGCTCATGTGGAAGACGTGGAGCCAAAGCATCAGGATCTCCCCCACTTAGGAAAGCACAATAGAGAATCCCCTCCAGTTTTGATGAGAGCACATTTGATGAGGAAATATTGAGGACCAACTATGCACGCATCTCGATCCCACTTGGCGACCTAGCCCTTGCACTTGGTGTTCGAGTTCCAAAAGTAACTATTGATAAAAAGGAAAGTGTAGGTAATCCAATAGCTTTAGGTAGATATCATTTTCCTTTGAATAAAAAGTGCATCAGATAACATCTATGACATCATAGGCGATATCATCTTTGCTATTTACAGGACCGATTGGAGGAGTATTTTCTCGCACATCATCAGACATAATGTGGGTGTGCGAGAACATTGGAAACACATCTGAAAGTACTAGAACTTTGTATATGGGAGTTCGAGTTTAGTACTACTATTGGGACACAAGGAAGTACATCCACTTGGTCAACACTTTCTTGTGGAGGATCAGGAGGCTTAGGATCTAGTGGATCTGGTGGTTCTAGAGGTGGAGGGAATACTGGAGGTAATACAAGTTCTAGATCTAATGGGCATGGTCCACACCAACCACAAAAATTTTATTACGAGATGTCTCTTCACCTACCAGAGTACATATGTATTAAAGATGTAGAACATGTGCACAAGTATGAGTTGCTATGGCGTGCTAAAAATCACACCTCTTGAGTAGGAAGGAAAGTTATTTTACTACTACTTTTCAAGGGTGCACACATAGTTGGTATAGGAAGTATGACCCAATCAAACTATTGTGGATTACAATGAATTACGTGATGCCTTCTTGGCTGAGTTCCATATACCTAAGTTTGAATAGAAAAGCATCATTATGCTGAAGGAAATTAAACAGGGCATGACTGAGAGTGTAAGGGAGTATGATGCATGTTTTAAAACCTTGTTATCAAAGTTGTCTTATGATATTCACCCCATCCAGCATGCACAATGGTTTGTTGGTAGATTAATAACACCTTTTAGAAGGGCACTCTCTCATAAGACCTTTATGGATTTGTGCGAGGTGTTGGAGGTAGCTTTGCACACTGAGGTAGTTGGAAGTGTAGAAACTAGAGTTAGCCCATTCTTAGAGGTGTATATAACATCTATGGCGAATGCAGTTGGAGAAATTTTTCAGCCAATTTGGCTCATGAGACACACAATGGAATATGGTGTACAAATTGTGAGGTTAAAGGACATACTAAGGATAGTTTCCCTCATAAATGAGTGCACATGTTGCTATATTGTGATATCTATCACTTGGATCATGATTTGAGTAGGTGCCCATTATTGCAGTGCACGTGATACACAAAAATGTATCTTGTTACTTGTAAGATTTGTAAGTCTCACACTCATGATATAGAGAAATTGTAGATTGATTGATCATATTCATGAAGCCATTGAAATTGGTGTGCACCATATAGGTGTAGCAAGTGGATCTAAGGAACAAGGAGAGTAACATAATGAAGGGTGTAGTAATGGGGATAATAGAAATAAAGAGGCTTCCATGGTGGATATAGAGGTCGAGGTCGCGGAGGTGGAAGAGGAGGATTTCCTAGAGGAACTTGTTTTACTTGTGGATCTCTTGATCATTATCAGCACGAATTCCCTCAGAATATGGTTTTCTCATGGTGTGGAAAACAACATAAGTTTGAAGAATGCCTTGACTTGTATGAGCATATGAGAAAGCAAAAAAAGAAAGATAAGGGAGTAGCTATGATTAAGATACATTGCACGGATGGAGATAAATGGATGTCCAAAGGTTGGGATTAATTCTGAATTATAACCTGTGTTAGTTACTACACATGTTGAGGCTACGCACATCCATGAACCTCCAAAGTATAAGCTGAATATAAAAAAGCAAGAAGTGATCAATGCAAAGTACCCTGATGTTGAACATTAGAAATAGGTTTACCTAGAGACTATGGATGTGATCAAGAATCTACAAGGAGAGATTCAAAGTTTAAAGGAGTAGGCATGTGTGTTGGAATGAGCTAAGAATGTTGAAATTCCACAGAAATACATAGATGATTTGAAGGAAGTCTACAAAATGTTGTGTCAGGAGAACATAATTCCTATGTTAGGAGAGTGGTTGAGAGAAAAATTACCGCATGCAGGTAATGAGCATGAGAGGTAGATCCTTCATGCAAATCTACCTCCCCATAATCATGAGTATGATAAGGAGATTACATTGAATGTGGTCATTGATGGATGGCTTTTGAGAAACATTTTATAGATATAGGTACAGAAGTTAATGTACTCACGTTAGATGCTTGGAATCGATATGGAAGACCACCATTGCATCCTTCTTCAAATGTGTTGTATATGGAAAAAAACTAGGGCTAATCCTATTGGGGTATTAAAAGATGCTACTATTATGATTCAGGAGCCAAGTTTACTAGGGGACTTTGAAGTATTGGAACTTGCAAAGGTAGATAGTTTCCCAACATTACTTGGGTGCCCCTTAGTGTTATGTGAATAATGCAAGATTTACACTTCAACAAGGGGTATATTAGCTTTGAGAACAAAGAATATCACATCATTATACCTTTGATAGATGCAAAGGTTTCCCGTATGTTGAGCCTTTGAGTGAAGAAGACTTAAACATGATATACACATACAATCAGAGATCCTGAGGTAGTTGAGCCATCTAAGGAAGGAGTGATTCAATGGGATGATGCTCATTCGATTAGTGATACTACAAGTATTTCTTGTGACAAATGGGTGCATGGAATGTATGAAGTAGTTAGGAAATGAGAATCAAGAATATTGTTACTCATGTAATCAGACCGTGCATTATTTGGCACTTGAGTCATAACCAGGTACCTCGTACACTTGGTGAAGGGAACCTTGATGTATTTTTGCATGCTATGGAAGCCCAATGGAAGGATGAGGGTGATAAAAGAAATATGTTGGTTTATACCTTGCGGGACAATAGTGTGTTGGTGGACTACACATAGAGACAACCTATTGGAATGACATGAGGTGAGAATCACCTTTTCTACTAGGTTTTAAGAACAATGTACCTTCACAGATATGTGAATTCCATGGGAAGGATTATACTTCACACCACATTCAGAAGTGTGAGAGACTCTAGATAGAGGGGCAAGAGGCCTTGCCACCATCACTATGGGTACATAATTTCTACCACCCTAAGTGGTTGCACGTGCGTGTGTATATGCACATGTAGAGTTAACATGAAAAAATTAATTGGAAAGAGATGACCTTAGGTATGATCCATACTTTTGATTACTTTTCTACTAAACCCACCGGTCAATGAAGCACTACAGATTATGAAGCACCTTACTTTGGGAGATAACATGAAGGATGAGGAACTTCTTTTAGACATGTTTAGAGAGATGGATTTAGAGGCATGCCTTGACCTTGAAGAGACTAAAGAAGAAGAAATGGTCCGTGTTTGGGAAGAAAAGGAAAGGGGTAAAATGGTATGCATGATAAATGGTGAATGATGAGGAAAATAACCTAGATGTTAACCATATTGAAGGTACACACGAGGTGATGGAAACATTAGATGAGAAGGTGCACACGTATCATGAGCCTATGAAAACAAATAAGGTTAACATTAGGATAGATGCAGAGCCTAAAGAGGCCATTATTGGTGATTATTGGTTGAAACAAGAGGTAGCTAAGATTATTGATCTCTTGCATGAATTTTCAGGACTTATTTCCAGGGGCTATCATGAATTAAAATGATTACACCCTTCTTTAGGTGAGATGTGAATCAAAATTAAAGAAGGCGCACACCCAATTAGGAAGAGGCCTTACAGATGAATCCTAATCTACATGTTAAGGTGAAAGAAGAAATTGATAAGATGTTGAAATCTGGAATCATTGAGCCCATTGAGGAGTCAAGTGGGTTAGCCATCCCATGGTAATAAGCATAAAGAAGGATGGGTGGATAAGGATCTATGTGGACTACAAAGAATTAAATGCTTCATGTGTTATTGATCCTTTTCCCCCCCATTTACTGAGAAAATCCTGGAAGGAGTTGTAGGGCATGAGATCTACTCTTTTACTGATGGTTTTTTTGGTTATCATCAAGTGCACATAAAAAAGGAAAACTAGGAAAAGATAACTTCCACCACTGAATGGGGAAGTTTTGCATACAAAGTTATGCCCTTTGGGTTGAAGAATGCACTGTAGTCTTTTTGCATTGTTGTTGTATAAGCATTTTAGGAATTTATTCATAACTTTTTACAGATGTATCTTGATGATTGGACAGTGTATGGTCTGGTTAAGGATCACTGCAAAAATTTGAGACTTATGCTTGAAAGGTGCTGACAATTAAGAATCTCCTTGAATATTAAGAAATGTATCTTTGCAACACCTTTTGATACTTTTTTGGGAATATTATTTGTAAAGAAGGCTTGTTGGTAGATCCAACCAAGGTCATTGTGATCTTGGGATTGAAAGAACCTAATAATCAAATGTGAAGTGTATGGATTTCTTGGTCATACAGGTTATTATAGGAAATTCATTAAGGGTTATGTGAAGTTTGTTCTGCCCCTGGAGGAACTTTTGAAGGCTAAGGAAAATTTTATTGGGGTGAGGCACAACAGTAGACATTTGAAACACTGAAGGAAAGGTTGACCATTACACCTATTTTGCTTTCCTTCATGGGAAAAATTATTTCATGTTCATGTTGATTCTTCTAGGATGGTGATTGGCACCATGTTAGCATAACCAGATGAAGGAATAATGGACCACCCTATTTGTTTTGCAAGTAGAAGTTGACACCTGAAACATAACTATACCACTACTAAGAACAAATATTTTCTATATGATTTATGCATTTACAAGTTTAGACAATAATTATTGGTTACACCATTTATTTTCTTCAAAATCATATGGTGCTTAAGTATTTGGTCAACAATCCTATTTTACAAGGGCACATTTGCAGGTGGATACTACTATTTCAAGAGTTTCAATTTATAGTTGTTGTGAAACTAGGAAAAAGTAACTCAGGGCCTAATCATTTGTCAGGATCAATTTTGGTGAGGACGCATGCAGAGCATTGAGGACATAATGTCGATGCACAACTCTTTAGATTGAATTACGCACCCACCAAGTTGGAAGATATTGCAGTATTTTTGCGCATTGGACAAATGCATAGGGAATGAAGACATTAGAGAAGAAGCAACTTGCAATACGCATGAAACCTTACCAGTTGATAGGTGGTGATTTGTATAAACTTAGGTCATGATGAATTTTTGCATGGTGTGTATTGGAGCATGAGCACGAGGTAATAATGGAAGAAGCTCATGGTGGAACTACAGAGGTCATTATGCAGAGATGCCACCATGCACGAAAGATTTTGATGGCTAGCCTTTGGTGGGAAACCTTATACAAGGATATTAAAGAATATGTCAAGGTGTGTGATCATTTTTAGTGCCTTGGGAAGCCTGGATCTAGAGATGAGATGCCTTTGAGGCCTATTGCAAGTGCAAACCATTTGAAAAATGGGTGATTGATTTTGTGGTCCTATTTCCCCACCCGCGCATAAGACTGACACATGCTACATTATAACTTATACAAACTATCTTACAAGGTGGGTAGAAACAACACCTACAAAGGATTATATGGAAACTATAACAATGATATTTCTATGGGAAAACATTATCAGTAGGTATGGATGTCCATTGAGCTTGACAAGTGATAGGGGAACTCATTTTCTTAATGAGACCATTATAATTATTTTGATGAGTTTATGGTGGTGCACCATAAGACAACACCCTATCACTCAGGCCAATGGTACTACCGAGGCTTTCAATAAGATATTGGGACACACATTGACAAAAATTTGTGATGTTGGAAGGAAAATACTTTGGGATGATAAAGTATTTGTTGTACTTTGGGCATACAGGACTACTTACAAAAGATTGAAAAAGGACACACCCTTTCATTTGGTGTTTGGCGTGGAGGCTATATTTCATGTAGAATTCATGATGCCCTCCCTGCGAATTGCATGCATAGGAGGATTAGATGATGAACAAGTTATTGAAGAGTGCATAGACAAACTAATGCGAAGGATGAGCGGCATTATTGCTCGGTGGAGTTAGAAGACATAAAAAAAAGACAAAAGGCATGACATGATAAACATATTTAAAATAAGAATTTAAAGTGGGAAAGATGGTTCTTCTGTATGATTCAAAGTTTACGCACCACCTTGGGAAGTTGAAATTTCATTGGTTGGGACCATTTATAGTAAAAAAAGATATTAGAATTAGGTGCTTGTCAGTTACAGGCGTTGGATGGCACTTTATTTCCTGATTACTTCAATGGGAGTAGGTTGAAGCCCTACTATAAATAAGTCTTCTTGGTGTTTTTAATAAGGCAGTATTTCCATTTAATCTTAGGTTTCCCTTTAATGCATTTTCTTTATATGTGTTTCCTTTCATTCATTGTTATGCTTTGTCAATTTAGTTCATGTTTTTTTGTAATAAGCACACTTATAGCTGATTACTATATATTGAATTCATGCATAGAGGACCACACATAATTTTAGTGTGGGGTGGATAAAAAGAATAAGTTATTGGTGTTATGTTGTAGATTGGTGTGTGTAGAAAAGGTTACAGGTGCTTAGATTGAAGGTGTTTAAGGAAAGATTGCTCATATTGAAGACCATGCATAGATGGATGGACATGCAATGTAACAAGGTAGGAAACAACATGAGACACTACTTGGTATGAGGCACATTGGATAGGTACTTTGGCACAGGGAAGCACGTGAAAGGAGGTCTATGGTCGAGAAGTAGTGGGTGTGCTAGAAGGTTATGAATGGGGACATGAAAGAATATGACATGATGTACACAAGAGTGAAAGGTGAAATAGAATTAATTTATGCACATATGGTGGTAGTTGAGGAGTAATTAATGCAAAGAGTTTTGAAAAATTTTATAAAATATAAAGGGATCTTGCAAACATTATATTTTTACCTTGTATCATTGTGTTTTTGAGTGCGAAGAGTGACGAAGTGTGTAGTTGCAAAAAGAGATTGATTGAATGGAAACCAGTGAATTTAGACATGGCATTGATAGAGCTCCATGTGGAAGGGTGTTTGAGCTTGTTGGGTGTTTAAGGATGGAAGGTTCATGTGGTTAGGGTTTTAAAAAAATATAGATTTGTAGCTAGGGCACACTAGGGCAATAGGGCGTTTGCAAGCAGTAGTGGAAGAAGATCGAGGAGTGTGAGGGTAAGGTAGGGAAAATTTGCAAGTTTTAGTTTTTAAAGCACGTTATTGGGTAACAAAATGATGTCAAAAGAGAGTTGTGATGAAGGATCCCATGGTAGAAAAGGAACCACAAGAGTGGTTCGTAGAGATGCAATACTCAACAAAAGTTATTAAAGGATGACCATGGACTTCCCAATTAGTAAAATGAAAAATCAGTGATTTCAACCATTGAACTAAGAAAACCATGAAGGAATTGAAGGAAGAAGACCATCTTAAGGATGAATAAGAGGACTGCAAATGGGCAAAGATTCATGGACTAATTTGATCTACACTACTTGAGAGTGTTGGGGTCATGTATGTTTTTTGAATTACCATACTTTGGTAAGCCTGAATATATACTAGTGGCTCATGTCATGCATGCACGAAGACTTCTTTTACTTTTTGGGAGAAGAATGAGGATTACAACAAAATTGATTGGAAAAGTTACAGGTTTGCATGACTTTGGTATAGAGATTACAGGTGATTTGACATATGATGATGTAGTAGAAGAAATGACTTCCACCTTTAAGTATCACAAAGGGGGATGGGATTTTAATGTTGAAAACATATAAGAATTAGCCACCGGGTAGTGGCGACAAAAATGGTTAGTTGAAAGTTGGGTGCCTCAGAGAGGTGGAAGGAGGTGAACAAGCACTTTGGTTATACATAGTGCACAAAATGGTGAGAAAGACATATTATAACATCACAAGCTATGTTATGGAAGGCATAGTGGAAGAGGCACACATCTAGGATGATAAGGGAAAGAAGATTACTTGGGGGCTCCATCTTACTTGTTGATTGTGTTTTGTGAGATTGGTGTGCTCGATGGGCCAAAAGATAAAATGTGGGTTTATCCACTAGAAGAAAAATCACCAAAAATAAATTTGCGAAGTTCACATGTCAGGGTTTGATTTCTAAGACTTATAAAAATGCCAAGAGAGGTGGTTTAGGAGGATGCACAATGTGTTTGAAGGAGAATGGTGCATACACCACATGAGAGTTTCTGGTGTTATGGAAGGACAAGCAAAATTTTCAGCATACCAACACTTCTACTTGGGTACTTTTTCATGAATATTGGTGAGAGCCCATGGTGTAAGTTTCCTTTTACCTTTACCCATTATTTTAAGGATTCAACTAATTACAACTATATAATATTACAATTTGATTCGATGTTGAAAAGTAGACACCGATATTCCATATTCTATGCAAAACATATGTCTACCCCAACAAAGAGGCATATGTGGAGACAATGGAGTCTGATAATATTGATATCACTCCAGAGGTCATGGTGTAGGGAAAATTGATCTTGTGCGCGTGTGTATGTATACCTTAGGCCAAGGTTTAAAGAAGGAAAAGTGATTGCAGTGAGGACTTGTTGTTTACTAGTCCTCTTAAGGGTAAATAGACTGTGGGCACAAAGAGGCCACTTGAAAATACACCCCCTAGGTAGGAAAATAAGGAACATGAGGGCTTACAAAATGTCCTTGAGTAGGAAGAAGAAGAGAAGAAGATAGTACTACCATTTATCATGGCAAGAGAAAACTACGTAGGGGGGAAAAAATGTAGATGTAGTGCACTTGGAACTTTGACATCCTTTGAGATGATCACCACATGCTTAACACCTATAAAGAAGGCCAAAGAGGAGAGAAATAAAAGGTGCAAGTATGTGCCTGTGAAAGAAAATGATGAGGAGAAGTCATCACATGGGAGTGCACACGATGATGTTTCCACACCTATCCTTGAGGTGTGAAAAGATGAAGAGATCGATGGTGACCAACCATTGTTTGATGTAGATGTCCCTAGTATAAGTATACATGAACATGAAGAAGAGAGTTACGTTGGAGGAGATATAGAGAAGGAAGAAAATGTCAAATAGCCAACTGGTGGACCTAAGGGTAAAATTGGAGAAGAAAAAAAGGAAGGCACGTTGAAACACATGAAAATATAGGTGAGTGTGCTAGTGGGGAAAAAAAAAGAAGAAATGGTGTAGACAACAGACCTTGGGTACATCAACGATTCCAAACGAAGATTATACACACCAGATTCCAGAGCACTATTGCGAAGGAACAATTATATGGATGGGAGTTGATGGATCCAAGAGATGGAGAACATGTGCACCAAAAATAGTTATCATGGAGTATGCAGACTCACATGGATGAGCATTGTATTTGATGTATGTGAAGAGTTCATGTGCCTCTAGAAGAATGAAGAAGGCACCACATTCCAGACATGTGACCATCAAGCCAACTCAATTCTTTGATGAGGAAGTGAAAAATGATTTAACAAATATATCTAGAGAATTCACTCACACTGAATATAGATAAATTGGACTACTATTCAGAATTTTTAGAAGATAAGAAAGATAAAGAGGAAGAAGTTAAACGTCTTGACAAAGGAAAAGAGAGAGAGTTGAAGCAAGGCGTGAGTTTTTTGGATATGGTATAGAGAATATTGGTGATGAAATTTTTAGGCGAGGCCATATGAAGAAAAAAGGTTTCAGAGAAATTTCCATCCACATTGTCATTACTTACTATACATTAGTTCATTTGATGTTGGATGAGAACACAATATAGTGCATCGAGTGAGGAGGAACTAGCTGCATGAAATAGAAGGATTCTGCTGACATAGATGAAAGGGCCAAGAAACATTTGTGCACAAATAGTTTCCTATGATACCATACTTGATACATTGAAGGATAAATTGAAATGGAAATTTGGTATTACAAATGTGTGAGGAGCCTGAGAATATTATTAAAACAAGGACATTAGAAGAGGAGAATGTAGTCCTTGTGGTAAAGAACAATGATACCTTAGGGCATGATGAGAGGCTAGCGTTATTTGTAGAGAAGTGTGACACACTTAAGGAAGCCAGGACCCTCATGATGACAGGATAAAGGCAATTGGCAAATTTGATGGCACGATGTATGGATGTTATGGATGGTATGGTATCAGGATTGGTGAATGTAGTAAGGGTGTTGAAGCACAAGGGGAATATATGACTTTAGATGAAATGGATGTTGTACTTGGTGACATTCATACTCAAAAGCCAAGAAGGGACTTAGTGATTGGGAGGAGTTGGAAGAAGACATCAAGAATGAGTACCCTGAGTTGTTGATACCTATAAAATATTAACACGTTTGTTGTTGAGTTAGTTTATTATTATTCTTTCTTTTTTATAATTTTTGTTTTACTTCATTCTTTATTCTTTGAAGATGGAATTTGGATGACCACATTGCGAGGGCGGAAATGCTATTAGTGTGGGGTAATGTTATCCAAGTGAAATATTGACTAAGTATCAAGAGCACATTTGATAGTGGCACGAAGGAAGGAGGCACGGAAGTTTAACAAAGTTGCACCCTATATTCATGCCTAGAAGATAGAATTTGGGACTTAACCGTTTTTGCATGTTATGAGCTAAAAATAGACATGGAGTGATGAGCACACATTGGATAAAGATAGAAGACTTGGAGGCTACACAAAGCTATTTTGGGAACAAGAAGAAGATTAAGAGTCATGCAAAGTTGAGCTAATAATAGGATTAGACATAGAGTTAATTATAGATAATCTATTATTAGGTGAAGCTTGCATACTTCTTTAGTTGCTTTTGTAGCATGCATGGCTATTTTGAGCATGTGACCTATTTTGAGAGTGCATGGGTGGTGAAGGGAAATTCCCCACCACCTATATATATGTATTGATTTGCATAGATTAGAGGATCATGAGTGAATGTATGTAACATAGTTATGTTGGTATGATTTTGCGTGCATGAATTTGTGATGGTAATTATAATGTATTCAGATATGGGTTTTGTTATGACTTAATATAATGGATCATTATGGATGGATATTGGTTATTGATGTCTCTATTACTAGTTATTATATGGTGAATCTGGTATTAATCTTTATGTGATATGTATGTTCTTTATTATGTGTGTTTCCAATTTGAGTTCATGGATCTGATTGTTAGAATGGGATATGCACTTTGGGATTATGGATATTATGAACATGCATGCTAACATCATGGTAAGACAATAACAAAGAGGGAATTGGTACCTTTGCGCATTTTGGGTGAGTTCTCAGATCTGTTTGAGTGATGTGCCAACATGTCTAGGGTTGTTAAGTGAGAAAATAAGACTACATTTTACATCATCAAATAAATTATCTTGTTAAGATTGCAACCTTGTAATCCTTATCTCATAATTATGATCCAAAATTTGATTTGTTAAATTTAGATTCAATAATCGTTTGTTCTTTCTTGGAGTTGCTACAAATGGATGAATGGTCTCTTATAAAGAGCTAATATTATTTCATGTAGCATTGGAAACTTGTGTAGGTCTTTATGATTCCTCAACAATTTTCTTCAAGGGGTTACCTTCCTTCACTTATTAATCTCTTAGCTATATAATAATGATCAACATACATCTCATTCTCAAAAAAAATACAATCCCTTAAAACAACTGAGTTTTACTAGTAGGATTATACAACTTGTATGTTTTTATTTCATCACTATAACCAATGAAAATATGAGCTACACTCTTAGGATACAATTTTTTCTTTTTGATCAGAAACATGAACAAAAACCAAACAACCAAAGACTAAGCCTCATAAGGTGTCTTGTCTTTGATTGTCATTGTAGGAATCTTGTTTATGATGTAAATTGTAGTATTTACTACTTAAATCCAACAACATCTTTCCACATGCTTATTTTCTAACATAGTTGTTGCTAATTCTATGATGGAAATATTATTTATTTCATCCAAACCACTTTTTTGTGGTGTGTAAGGAGAAAAAATGCTTCTTGATGCCTTGTGAAGAAAAAAACTCATAAAATTCATTAGAGAAAAATTCTCCACCTCTATCTATTCTTAGGGTTTTGATGGAATGCACACTTTATTTTTCAGTAAAATATTTGAAATTTATAAAAATGAAAAATCTCCACTCTTCTCTTTTAATAGAAAAACCCACATAAACCTTGTAGCATCATCAATGAAATACAAATTCTTACCAATACTTCTGCAAGACATTGGTCCACACAAATATGAATGGATTAACTCTAAATATTTTCTTTATCTCCATTTGTTGACATGAAAAGACTCTCTACAATTTTTTGCAATAATTAATGACTTGCATGCATCATCCTTCTTTGAATCTAACTTGCTAATAACTCCTACAATACCCTTTGTGTAAAAAAATATGCAAACTCTTAAAACCGATATGACCATATCTTGAACGTAAAAAAATATTAACATCCTAAATGCTAAAGAGACACGTAACCCCATTAATCAAATTGATCCTTATTATAAATATCCTATTATTCTTCATGTAGGATTTTCCACTCAATGTATTTCTAAATTTCTTATCAAAAATTACACAAAATCCATCTTCAAAAGTAGTTTAAAACCCTTTTCAATTAGTTGTCCAACACTGATCAAATTATGATTCAAACTTGGAGAAAAATACACATCATTAATTTCACCCTTACCTCTACTTGAGGTGATTTTCATGTTACCCTTTCCTTCAATTTGAATGGATTTTCCATCCCCTAAATGCACTTGAATTTTGAAGGTATCATCTAACATGCTAAAACCCTCTTTCTGACTTGTCATGTGATTTGAGCAACTTAAATCAAAAAACACATATTCTTGGCATCCTCTTTTCCCACATTGCATGTGAGACAATAATTTGATTCCTCTTTCATATCACTTTTTTAAGCTTGGAATTCCTTCTTCTCACCCTCTTGATTAGCTTGATTCTTTGTTGCCAATTTCGCAATCTTTTATAAAGTGTCCAAGTTTTTTGCAATAATGAAAAATAAAAGATTTCTTACTCTTCCTTGTGAAATTTGTTTGTTCTTTCCCATTCTAGTTTATTTCAATTTTTTTATTGTTGTTTTTTTTCTTTTTCCCTTGGCTTTGAAATTATATCTTTTGTTTTAAATGCATGATCTAGATTTCCTACACATGCGCACACACATTCATCTTATCCTCATGGGACAAGAGAGAACCTACTAATTCATCAACACAGGTAGTGTTCATGTCATTACACTCTTCAAGAGTGATCACAATATGCAACCATATTTGTGTCAAATATATCAAAATATTTCTAACAATCATTTTATCTTTAATGGTTTCTCCATAAACTCTCATTCTATGAACCATATCATTTACCCTTATGCAAAAATATCCTACACCTTCACTTTCTGACATTCTTAAATTTTTAAAATTCATTTTGAGGGTTTGGATTTTTTCTCTCTTACCTTAATAGAGCCTTGATATGAAGTCTCTAAGGTAACCCATGCTTCATGAGCATTTTTGTAGCCAACAATTCTTGGGTAGATGTTAGGATCTATAACACTCTAAAGATAAAATAAGGCTTGAGCATATGCCTTCTCTTCATCCCTTTTTACTCTCTTCTAGATCTTGAGAGAGAACATTCCAATCAGCAGGTGATTGATACTCATTGAAAATATTGTCCCAAAATCCCTTCCAAACAATAATTATCTTCAATTAATCCCTCCAATACTCAAAGTTGTCTCCTTTGAAAATAGGGATATTCATAGAAGCATAATTATTAAAACCAATTGCTTGTAGAACCTCAATCTGATACCAAATGAAAGAAATGGGGAAAAAACCAGCAACTTGAAGTGTTGATCAACCTTTTGATATAACCTATATAATAACCCAAAAAGAAGCTTTATATCATCCAAACAAGTCCAAGAAAAATAGTGATTAAGCTAGTGTAATTGCTTGTGTACTTGATGATCAAACTATGCATTGTATGCACCACTAAACTTCAAAATAATCTTTGTAAGCTTCTTGGTTATTCATTTTGATTACCTAAAATAAAATATAGTAATAAAAAATTTGACTAATTGCAATAATAGAGTACTATGGTGCCATACTTTTATTAAATTAAAAGGCTAAAATTTCCAATTACAATTCAACTTGCAAAGCAAGTTAAACTTATAATAGAAACTCTAATAATATTAAAATAATCCTAAACTAATTTTGGACTTCCAATTAACTCAAAAATAGACTCATGCAATCCATGGAAAAAGTCAACATGTAAGAAGATTTTTATTGGTAAGAGAAAATTGCTAAGTATTAGTGGAGCACAAAGGCTACGTGCGAGGGTATGCACGCATAGAGGATCAAAGTAGCGCGCAAGGGTGCACACAAGGAAAGTATAGGCCAAAGCATGAAGGATACATGCATATAGTCATAAAATTAGGGACTTAGCCAATTTTCCATAATGGCTAAAAATAGAGTTGAAGTTTCACCCAAGTAAAGATCCATAAATAGAGAAAAGCACAAAGACTTATCCGCCAAGAAAGGAAAATAAAGAACATGCTAATTAAGATAAATCAAACACAAAGAGATGTCTATTAATAATATTAAAACATGTTATATTTAGTCTGATCTATTAATAGGAAAAAACATGTAGGCTATTTTGTAAGCGCTCCTATTATTAAGAATGTGCATGCAACAAGTGAAGGGAAAGTTCCTACCCTATGTATATAGATAGTGTTTCTATAGTTAAAGAGGCTAGAGAGAGAGAGAGAGAGAGAGAGAGAGAGAGAGTGATGTAATGTTGTAATTCTAGGTATGAGTTAGGGTTTGGAGTCTGTATGGATGCACATATGGTTATTGTAATCAACTTCTTTATTATATAATGCACTTATGATTATGATGGTGAATTGGGAATTAAAGTGTTATTATTCACCTTGAATTATGGTTTGTTTCCTTATTATACGTGTTCATGAATTTCCATGGTTATGTTATATTTATGTGCATGAATGGTTTCTTTGGTTATGAATATGATGAATATGCATGCTAATGTTCTGATGAGCATAAAAAGGAGGGACTGGTGGCTGCACACACATCGGGTAAGCATTCGAGACTCTTATGGGTGAAGTTCCAACATGCCTAGCTCTAGTTTTGATAAACAAAATACTACATTTTGGTTCCGTTTCTGGACCACTTTCCAATTGGTCTAGCAAAATGTTACATGAAGATAGCGTATTTACTATCTTTGGAGAGTATTGAGAGCTGGGTAGAAGACAACCAAGATGCTTTTGCATAAAGATATAACACTGGACCTAATTTTAATGTGTGAAAGTGGGTGTAAGATACCCTATATGACTGCCTATATGAGACGTTATTCAACTTATTTGTAGTAGATTTATACTAGTGGTTGGCAACATATGTGGAAAATAGAGCTTTCTTCCTAAAGAAGAGAGCTTGGATGCAAGAAGATTATCAAGCACTTTCCGATTTAGAAGAGGTGTTGAGTAGAGTTGTAGATTGTTGGTGGGAAGGTATATGACGTAACTATACTTTGGAGTACATAATTTCCACATATTCTCTTCCTGAGGAAGTAGATTTTTGGTTTTGCGTGAGCCTAGAGGATCCTATTTATGTGCGATCCCCTTAGCTATCAAGATCTTAATGGTAGAATTGGGACTGGAGAGATTACCTATGGATAGATAAATCTCCATTATGTAATTGGGTGGGAGTAGATATGGAGAGGGATAGTAGAAACCCTATCAAATGAAAGATAGAGAGGAAATACAACTCAAGTATAATGAAGTACGATAGAGGGTAGTTGATGTAACGTTGCTATCAAGAAGAATGATGACTGGTGGAAGTGATGAGAGCCCCATGGAAGATGAGGAGCTGCAGTATCACGTATTTTAGACATTGGGAAAGAGCACTAGAGATACCCCATCAAATTTTGATGAGAGTGCATTAGAGGAGAGAATGAGGTCCCGTCATCACCAATCCGACACTATGAGAATTTTTCACCGGGAACTCCTTGTGCTATGATTATTTACTAATGCACAGCCTTTAGTTTGGTGGATGTAATTTGGAAACAAAACAACAAACATAACACAAGAATACCATCGACTATGATAAGATAGAATGATGACAAATCTGAAATATCAAAGTAAATTATAATATTAACATGAAATTGTTACAATCTCACCCATGAGGTACTTCAAGTGTTATTGACTTCACTTGCCTTTCACCAAGACTATGGGAGAAACTTTACAATTACACCTCTTAATGGCTTCTTCAACACACCTTTAAACTGATGGCTTCCTTTGCACACTTCCTACAATATTTCTCACTACTTCCTTCTATGTTAAATGAGGGGGTGGCCTCTATTTATAGAACTTTCAGCTTATCCATCTTATCTCTAAGATAGGATAAGAAATCCACTCGACGAATCATATTCCATACCTTAACTCTTATCTTTACATGTAAGCTTATATTTTAAGATAAGATAAACCTTATCATTTTACATGGGTTCCACATTTTTAGACTTTTTACAAATAAAATACACAAAATATTTATGACCTCACTCCTTGTCCTTATTACCAATATAATATTTCTAACTCCTAATCATGTAGACCCTACTTCTCTAATTACCCAAACTTTGACATTTTAACATTACCGGACCACTTACGACAAATATTTACTTTTACAACATTCCTATTGTACTTTGACTATTACCATACTCCACATTATTGGCGGCACCGTCGACAAATATTTGCCGTTATCTTCTATCGACGCTACTACTAATTATACTTAACAACATCCTATTCCTAATACATACATTAATGAAATAGAAATTACGGAGGAAAATTTTAGTGTCGATAGTCCATGAGCATGCATCAAATCCATCTTGGCTTTCTAGCCCTTGTGCAAGGTGTTCCAGATCCAAAATTAGTAGTTGTTGAAGAGCATCATAGTAAAGGTGAGAAAGAAGGATGTCCACATTGGGAAGTAGATACAGGTAGGCATATTTTAGTTTCAGCTCGTAAAGTGTACCAAATGAAGAATACACACATGGGAACACAACAGCTCCTATGTTCGGAAGTACTTGTGGAGGATTTTTACAGCACATCATCGGACAGAGTGTTGGCACACAAACTGTTGGAAGTAATCCTATAGGTTCTATGAAAACATAGAAAATGGTTGTATAGTTCAACACAATAATTGGGACATAAGAGCGCTCATATTCGGGAGGCTCAGAGATCATGACAGAAGAGCAGGAGGTTCGGGTTGGCCATCTGCGCAATGGAAATCTGTGGAGGTTTTAGATCCGGGCCTGGGGTCTTAACCTAGGGAAGAGTATAAAAACCCAAAAATCACCACCTAATTATCCTTAGTAGAAACCACCTCAACAACCACAACGAAAAACTCCTCAATTATATTTTGAGATGTCTCTTCACTTGCTAGAGTATAAGGGTGTGGAGGATGTTGAACATGTGCACAAGTGTGAATATCTATGGAGACCTAAAGGGATTAAATATCTTGATAGAAAGGCAAGTCAATTCATCACCACACTTTAAGGGTGCACACACATTTGGTATAGAAAGTATGATCCACATCAGATTATAGTGGACTATGATGCATTGCGCGCTACTTTTTGGATGAATTTCACATTCTAAAGTTTGAGAAACAACGTATTAGTGCACTAAATGATTTAAAGAAGGGCTTGTCCGAAAGTGTGAGGGAGTAAGATGCGTGGTTTAAAATCTCTTGTCTAAATTATCTTATGATATCCATCCAAGTCAACATGCACAGTGGTTTGTTGGAGGTTTTCGACTCTGTTAGCAAAGGGATTTATCAAACAAGAAATACTAAAATCCATGTGAATATTTTAAAGAAGCTCTGCACATTGATGCAGCTTAGGAGTGTAGACAGTGGGGTGAGTCCATTTCGGAGGAAAAATAACAACTATGGCTAAGCAACTAGATAAGATATCTGCCAATTCTACATATGAGACACACAATGGGTTATGGTGCATATATTGTGAGGCCGAGGGACATATGAAGGATAACTATCCACGCAGAATGTGCACACATTGCTACAATATTGTGAGATTTTCCCCAAGAATCACAATGTCTATAATTTCCCTCTCTTGTAGCGTGTAAATATGAAGAATGTCTCTATGTACTACAAGATTTACGACACACAAATCCATGATATCAAATATTGTCACAGTTGATAGAACAAATTTCGAGGCATGTGAGACTAGATTATGAGAAAACATTGTGGAAATTAGCTATGAGGTGCGGGAAGCCCAACCCACCGAAGGGTGCAATAATGATGGAGGATTATGAGGTGGATATAGGAGTGGAGGCCATAGTGGTAGAAGAAGATTTATGCATGGGAATTCCTACACTTTTGATTCCCCAGATCATTACTAGCACGAGTTTCCCCAAAATTAGGTATGTGTGTATTGTGGAAAGCACCATAAGGTTGAGGAATGCCCTGATCTTTATGATCATATGTTTAAGTGATCCGAAAATGGTTTCCACCCCTAGGTCCCGTTTTAAAAAATTTTGAAATCTTTAATTTCTAATTTTAAAAATTGATCAAGAGTGTTTATTGTTCCACTTTTGGGTGTTTTGAAATCCCAATTTTCCATTTTTCTCTTAATAGATCAATTTTTGTTTTAATCAAGTTTTCACGATTTTAATGGTAATGCTACAAAACCATTAAATTCTCGATCACAAAGTTTGAATTTTAGAATGCATTCAATTTGATGCTTTTATAATCTAAAATTGATTATGCATTCATTTTTTCATTATGGAGAAAGGATTCTCTAATTTTCACTTAATCCAATTCACGCTTAATTGTTTTGCTTAATAATTTGAATCAATTCCTTGTATTGATTGTTTATCTAATCAAAATATTCAAAAACTGAAATAAAACACTCCACAAATTTGATAACAGAGTTCACCCAAATGGGCTACGTCTTGGATTCACTTAATCGTGAATCGATCTATTTATATTAAAATGAAGTATAATTTTTGTTAGGAATATTATAGTGCTTCACATATTTATGTGTGTGAATAATATTTACGTGTGTAATTATTATGGTTGAGAGATTATTGTTAGAGTTGTTATAATATATTGTTTCAGCAATATATTGTTATATTTATTGTTATGTGTGGGTTACGTGAGTTATTATCACCCCACATAATTAGGATTTGTTGAGATTTTTTAGTTGAGTTAGTTTCCTATATTCTAGGGAAACTCCACCTATATATTAGGATATTGTATTGTGTGAAATAAATAGAGAATATATTATTATTTTGTTGCGTAAATCTGCTTGTTCTCCAAGATTTGGTATCATAGCAGCGTTTGATCCATACAATGGAGAGTTAATTTGTATAGGGGCAATAGTGTATTACATTGCCTTGAGGAATAGCAGTCTTATCTTTGCAGAGAAGATTTTCTATATGCTATAATTTTGTAATTAGACGTTATAAGTTTCAGAGTAGGGAAAATCCATCAAGACGATTTTTTAGTTGCAGGTTCACAAAAATATTAGAATAGAGCAGCCCATTGGCATATAGTGTTATTTTTGTGTTTCTCAGATATGAATGCGTCCATGATTGCAACTTAAAGGCGTGAATAAGAAGTGTCATTTTATGAGGTTTGAGTTCGGTGTTCAATACTATTGTTTGGCATTTTCATTTGGTATGGATAGCTTTCACGTGCACAGGAATAGGATGTCTTCCCTGCCAATCTAATATATGAGCATTTCAAAACTTCTTCAAAGGATTCATTTTCCAATGTTCTGAATTAGATTTGATCGACCTGCTTCAAAGGAGTTTCAAATCTGTCAATCAACTGCATAGACTAGTATCTTTTCCTAGCATCGCCATAGAAATCACACCAAGGGCTCGGAGTCAACATTCGAATTTGCATAATCTTACATCCATTTATATCTAGCATCTTCTTGTCTCTTAATGGATGTTTATCCTGCAATTTTTTGCATTGGGTTCTATGTATTCAGATTTGGTTTCTCAGTCGTGGAGTTGAATTCGGTGTTGCATGAATGATCTAATTGATATTGGCTACGCCTATTCGAGTCTTGCCATTTTTCAAAGAATTCTCTACGATATTGAAGTTTCTCAGCCGTGCCATTCCTCAGGAGTTTTGGTCGACATCCTCCTGAGATATGTCGTTCAACCCTTCCAATATGCATTAAATCTTTGAACGAGTTCCTGGATGCTTATACGTGGCGGCTTGGTGATTATCATTAACAATTGTATTGTGAATTGAAGCTCTCCAACTTTGCTTCATTGAGACTCTTATCTCCAGTGTGGATTCCTACCTTAACATCAGTTTCATATTCTTCTAACAAGACTAAATGAGATCTCACATTATTTGGTTGTGGTCGTATTTGCATTCATCAACGTTTTTCGGATATAGGTATTTTATATTGTAAATATTGGTTTTATTCCTATATTTGTGTCGTATATGTCTTGTTCTTTATTTAGTTGGGTTTAATGTTTTAGTCCGATTGGGTATCGGTCATCAAATCATTTGTTAATATAAAGTTACATAGTTTTGGGCTTATGTGATATAAGGTTTATTGTTGATAGAGTATTGTAAAAAGTTTGTAAGAAGTCATCTCTATTTGAGTAAAGGTGTCATTGTAAAAATAAAATAGGTGATTTTAGGTTTTTGTTATTGTGGTGTCAAGAGTCGGAAATTGTAAAAATAAAAATAAAAAAATTTGCCTCACGATGCATTTTCGGTGTTACCCGACGTCCGGAAAAAATAAAGTGTTTCACATTGCGGGAGGGAAGAAAAGAATAAACAATGTGGAACAGTTGAGCTTCATATCCAAATCCAGCTGAGCTAGCAGCATGAAACCGGAGGCAGGAGGCATCGGAGGTTGGAGGTCATTCAGCGACCTCTCGTCAGTCACCAACGACGGGCTGCCGAGATGATTTGGTGGCATTTGTTTTCAGTTTTGTGTTTGCTTCAGTTTGCAGTGATCTTGTTTTCGTAAGTGGAAATTTCACATTGAGGGGGGGAACATGATTCCAATGTTCCATTTCCAGTATGTCAGCTTTTTCTATGTATGTATGAGCAACAGATTTCAAATGCAATTTCCTATGTTATTCCCTACAATGAGATGTGATGAGGGCTGAGATTAGTACTTGGAATATCATGATGTGGTTGTAGGTAAACCACTTGAAAACCTTCATTTGTGGTTTGTGGTAAACCAATTGCAAAACCATCACTTTGTGGTTTGTGGTTAACCAATTGCAAAACCACCATTCTCGGTTTTTGGTCAACCGTTTGCAAAACCATCCATGAGGTTTGTGGTCATCCCGTGAAAATCACCGATCATGAGCAGCAAGCACAACAACAGGCAGTTTTCCCCATGTTCGCACTAAGGGGGGGAATGTTAGGAATATTATAGTGCTTCACATATTTATGTGTGTGAATAATATTTACGTGTGTAGTTATTATGGTTGAGAGATTATTGTTAGAGTTGTTATAATATATTGTTTCAACAATATATTATTATATTTATTGTTATGTGTGGGTTACGTGAGTTATTATCACCCCACATAATTAGGCTTTGTTGAGATTTTGTAGTTGAGTTAGTTTCCTATATTCTAGGGAAACTCCAGCCTATATATTAGGCTATTGTATTGTGTGAAACATATAGAGAATATATTATTATTTTGCTATGTAAATCTGCTGTTCTCCAAGAATTTTTATCTTCACAAATTGACTGATAGATCTCTGTCACCTACTTGAAGAGCTGATTCTGATTCTAAAACTTTATAGTTTACCAAAAACTTGTTCTCGAATCAATCCGTGGCTCGCACTACCTCCATAATGTAATTTTTGTGTAATTGTGTCTAAAAACACCCACATCAGGAAACTTACAAAACTTAATGTAGAAAGAGTGACATCGTTGTGTTCGTATCTGAATTTTGAACAATCTATTTTTACACCAAATTCTAATTTAGACTCTAAGTACTTCAAATTTGATGATCTCTGTAGAACCGGCTCTTCATTTCTTTGTCATAGTCCCAACAACACTCCTCTTTAAGTATATATGAGCTTATTTTATACCTTGCCGAGCTAGCTTGGTGTGTTGGTGAGTCACATGGTTTTACACCCTCGAGGTCACTTGGGGTCGATCTACACCTCCCCTCCATTTTCACCAACCAATCTTCAATTCTTGGGATTAAATCCCACATTGCTTGTAGAGGGGATTATATTTGTGTTTAAACAGGCTTAACCACCCTATATGCTCGTGGTCAGTGGCCATGCATTGGCATTTTTTGGTTGACACAATGTTTGGGATATGGATAGCCCACTCGTGTTGCTCATAACTCACCACTTATATGGTTCTGTTGCATAGTTGAGGTACCCAACCGTTGGGCCAAGTTATTGGCTCACACGCCTGTGAAAGTTAGGATGAGTTGAATTAACTTACTAAGTAGGATATGGTACTAGTTTGTTTAAAACTATTCGAGCCGGATGAGTCAGCATGTTGCCACATAGTGGCCTAGTTGATATGCCACATAATACAATGTCTTTGTTGTGAGTTTATTGCATCGAGTTTATATGTGGGTCGACTGAGAGTTGATAAGGCCACATGATTGGATGTGTGGTTGGCATTGACTCCATGCCTATGTGGCATACCGAGCTATGTATATCTACCCAACCGTGTGTGAACTAACCAATGTTGACTCGCTGAAGTATAAGAAGTTTGGCTTGATCATTAAGGGGACAAGAAGGTCAACTTGGTGGGGAGTTGGCTAACCCACTGAGTTGGTAAGTAGCTCGGGTGAGTCACTCTAATGCAATGCAATGCATAATTCAAACCTACATCTCAAAATACAACCTGCATGAATTATCCCACATGCAAGGGATATAGAAATATAGTGGAAAATATAACCAATATCATTATAATGGTAATATGAAGATCAGAGGCCACCCCTCCGTACAAGGAGCGTGCTAAACTTGGATGAAGGCCCCAAATGAGAAAATAGTGGGGCCCACCATTTCACAATAGTGTGTCAAAGACCGACGTTCTAAATCACAAATTTTTTCTCTTCACACCTATTATGCCACTTTTTCGCATTCTATTTTGTCCACATCAAACAACCTATGCATCGTCCCTAATTTTTTCCCGTTGGTCAAAAATTTCAGCAGACTATAACTCGGGCATACAAGCTCTGTTTTTGAGTTCTTCATATCGACGGAAATATCTCAAGACGATCTATAATGATTGAATGGTTTAGGAGATTTTAGAAACATATGAATCTAGAAATTTCCTCTCAATAAGTAATAATAAGAAGAAGGATAAAGGTGCGGGGATGATTAAGATGCAACATGCAAAGAATTACCAATGGATGCCAAAGGAGATTCCCGATCCCAATTTACAGCCCATGCTAGTGACTACTCGCATAGAAGAAACATGTGAGCATGAACCTTTAAAGAAAAACACCTCATTAGGAAAGAGGAAATTATGCATGTCAAGTATCCATATGTCGCTCATCATAAGGATGTCTATTAAGAGACCATGGTAGTAATAAGATATTTGCAAGGAGAGATCCTGTGACTAAAGGAAAATGCACATGAAAGGGAATGCATGAAGAACATAGAGCTCCCATAAAATTATATAGATGATCTTGTTGTCTAAATTTCTTGTTCGTAATGAAGTTAATGCACTAGCTACTAAAGAAACTAGCAACTTAGAAATGTTGGAGGGTTTATGTTACCTCGGATATGATACAGGTGCTAGATGGTTGATTCTCACTGCAACTTGATATACCTACAAAACTAGAACAAAGATGGATTAGATAGATATATGTGGGGGTTTCCCAACAATGTGGTTCTAAGAAGTGATTAGCTTCCTTTTGTGGATGTCAACCCCATTTGTTTAGAAAAAGTGATGTAAAGGATGAAATTACAGAAATTGGAATATCATTGAATTTGGAAAGATGACATAAATTGATCTAAAAGCTAATTAGATGACAATACATGTAAATTGATTGCTACCTAGTTTGGGTCGATGGTGACCCAGACTATGTAGAGGTAGGTTGATGGCGACCTAGGAGGGAAAGTATAAACTATAAGATGAATATGTAGACCTAAAAGGTCCAAATGCCAATTGGAGGATGATAGGAGCCTGTGTATGTTGTGAGTGATCTGTAGGAAAGACCTTGAGACAAAAAACCCCGTGAAATGGATGAAAATAACATTAAAAGAGATCTATCTGACAAACTAGACCCGGTCAACAACAACTATAGTAGGATTAGATAAAGCCGAGAAAGATAACTCGTAAGAAAAGAGGCTATAGCGGAATGTTGTTGAAGAATCTCTAAGTGCTACTGTTTGTCTAAACTTGTAAGAGATTAGATACAAGAAATACCCAGATAATATGATAAAAAGCTTAATAAATCAATACGATGATAACGATTAGACTCATGATGGATGATCATGAGCGATGCAATCACATTGAAAATATGTCCGGAAGATCTATGGATGTCTTAGAACTTATCAAACACGAGGAAGGATGCTCAAGTTGAGAGAAATCTTGAGAATTACATGCATCTGATTTTCTGATACATAATAGAAGGAAAGAAGCTAGTTTTAAAGGGGTTGACAATGACCGTGCTAGGTTTGTTGAACAAAAAAGTGTCACTCTAAGGAAAGGATACACAAAGAATACTTGTGCAATGGGAACAAGGTGCATTTAAAGGCATGAAATAATAGGAAAGGAAATGTGCGCCAAAATAGTTGGCTCAGGACTTATCCATTTTTATGGATATAGGCTAATTTTGGAGATTGCATATGGAGCACACATCAGGATGGAGAATTTCATGACACAAAAATGGTTTTTTGGGAATGAGCATATGATAGTGCTATGCATGGTTATAGTTAATAATAGGATTACTTCTTCCAGTTAACTATAAGACATCTATTATTAGCACACTTACATGTGTGCATGTTATTGTAAAGGTGCATGGTTATTATCAACATGTGACCTATTTTGAGAAGTGCATAGGCGGTGAAGGGAAATTCCCCACCCCTATAAATATGTATTGAACTGTGTAGTTTAGAGAGAGATGTGTGTGTGAATTATTTTAGAGTTATGTCTTTGTTGGATCTTATATGCGCATGACCTATGGTGATACTTTATAATGTAAGAAGATTATGTGTTTTATAGTGTTTAATGTAATGAATGATATTGGATGGATAATGGTGTTAGAAATAACTAAAACTAGTTCATGTATGGTTAATCTTATTATAGTTATTGTTTAACTCATGATTCTCTAAGATCTAGATCTAAATTATGCACTTTGTAGAATGCTTATGTTTATTTATGGATCTAAATATGTCTTATATTGATCACACTAACATCTTGCTCAAGCAACTCTAAAGAGGGGCCTGATACCTTTGTGTGCTTTGGGTGAGCACTCAACTCAAAGTTGGTGATGTGCTAGCACGCTTGGGTTTTACACAATAGATTCTAGGCTGCATCATTGGTTCCATTGTCGGGACCTCTTTTTCAGCTATTTTCAGGATGTTTCACGATGAAGACGTACCGGTTGACCTTAGCAAGTGTTGAGGAGTGGATAAAAGATCTGGAAGAAGAGTACGCTCGAGGTTGAACATTGGATCTGAAGTTAGATGCACGCGCATGGGGGTAGAGAAGAATTTTATGACTTTTTGTCCGAGAGAGATTCTTTGCTTATCTTTCTCGGTAGAGTGTATGAGTGGCTGGTTGCTTATGCGTCTAAAAGGAATTGAAGGTATCGCACACTTTTCTGGACATAGGAATAATTTTGTCCCTCTATGATGTTGATTTGATTTGGACACGTACTGTGGATACTTGGTTCTATGCTGTTTTGAATAGATATATTTTGGAGTACTAAATTTCAACTTATTCTTGCTCGGAGATAGTGGAGTTCCAGTTTTTATGTTATCCTATGAGAACTTAGTTGCAAAGGCATTCCACCGCGATCAAGATCTTGATTGTAACCCTAAACATGGAAGAAAAGCCGATGGCTATCTAAACCATACCACGTGCAGGGAAGGAGTAGGTTTGGTGAAGGATGGTGAACCAAGTGGTAGAGAGGCAAAGAGAAGAAATGAAGCTTAAGTAAAAAGAGGTGCATGAGAGGGAGATAAAGAAGTAACGTGATATTGCAGGGAAGATGGCGTTGAGGAGAGAGATGGCTTGTGAATGATTTGGAGCTCACATAGAAGGTGTGGAACAAGAGCATCTGGAACTACCCCATTTGGGAAAGCATGATAGGGAACCCTCTTTAGCCTCATATGGGAGTGTGCTAGCAGAGATGATGTGGGCCGCAGCACACATTCGAATCTACCTAGAAACCTGGCCCTTGCGCTTGGTTTTCTAGTATTTAGTACAACAAATAGTCAAAGTGAGCTAGTTTTAGGAGTAGTAGAAAGGAGTAATTCAAGTAGAAAGTGCATATATGGCCCGTAAAACATCTTCTTTGCTATTTGAGGTACCTTTTCAGTGCATCATTAGCACGTAACTCAAGTGTGCAAAATTTTGGACTCACTTCCTGGAGTAGTACCACCTCACGATGGTAGGAGTTCAATTTAGTACTATTGTTGGGAGAGAAGAAAGTACATCCACTAGTCCACTTTTGGCTACATGAGGAGGATCGATGGCATAGGTGGATTAGGTGGGCATGATCTTCACTTGACCCCCTTAATATTTACGTGGAGATGTCACTTCATTTTATAGAATATAGGGAATAGAAGATGCTACGAGAACGTGCATATGTGTGAGATACTATGGTGCACAAAAGGAATCATAACTTCTGAGTGCAAGGCAAGTTAGTTTGTAACTATGTTATAGGGACGCGCTCACAATTGGTACATGAAGTTTGAACTTGATCAGACTTGCGTATATTATGAAGCATTACGAGAAGCTTTCCTTAAGGAGTGTCATATCCTTGAATTTAAGAAAAAGAGTATAAGTGCACTCAAGGATATTGAGCAAGGCACTACTGAGAATGTTCGAGAATATGATACCCATTTTAAGACACTATTTTATAAACTTTCGTATGATATCCATGCAAGTTAGCATGCATAGTGGTTCGTTGGGGCTTGATCAAACATGTTAGAAGGGTGTTGTCACATAAGACATTTACAGACCCGCGTGAAGCAATTCAAGCCACTTTGCATGCTTGAGGTAGTCGGAAGTATAGAAACTAGACTGAACCCATTCCTAGAAGCACAAATTACAGCTATGGAAAAATAGTTGGAGAAACTATCGACCAATTTAGCTCATGAGACACACACTAGGATTTGGTGTACAGATTGTGAAGTGGAAAGGTACACTAAAGATAACTTTCCTCATAGGTTAGTATGTTCATTGTTGCTAGACTGTGAGATATGTCATTTAGACCATGATGTAAGCCACTGCCCATTATTACAATGTGTGATAAGAAAGAATGTATCTTGCTATTGTAAGATTTTTTGGTCCATGACTCATAATACCGAAGACCTAAGTTAATTGGTCGATCCATGATGCCATAGATCTTGGTGTGTGACAGACATGAGTATCGAGATAATCCTAAAGGTAAAAGTGAGCATCATGACCGTGATCAAAATCAAGGGAACTATGATTATAATGAAGGGAATTTTGAAGGAGGTCGTCACAGAGGTCGAGGATACCCCGGTGGATTCGGGGCCAAGGACGTGGTGGTGGAAGAGGTGAGTTTCCTTGCGGAATATTTTTTACATGTGGATCTTAGACCACTATAGGCATGAATGTCCTCGTAATATTAGTTGTTATTTTTATGGGAAGAATCACAACTATGACGAATTCTCAGACTTATATGAGCATCTTAGAAAGTAGCATAAACATGAGAATAAGGACACATGGATGGTTAGAATACAATGCCCCATAGAGAATCAAAGGATGCCAAAGTTGGGCACCAAAACTTGAGGTATTACCTATGAAGATTACTACACGTGCCTTTGAAGCTACATGTGCCGTAAAATACGTTACAACAGAAGCCTACCATCATCAAGGAGGAAATTTTACATGCAAGGTACCTAGATCCTACACATCAAAAGGAGGTTTATCAGGAAACCATGGAGGTACTCAAAAATCTTCAGAGTGAAATACAATGTTTAAAGGAACAATACACGAATTTGGAACAAAATAAGGCAATAGAAGCAGTCCAATCATATATTGATGATTTGAAATAGGTATGCAAGATCCGCACTGTGAGAAATATCATTCCATTACTAGGAAATTATCTAAATGGAAACACTCTACACGCAAGTATTAAGAATGGACGGAAGCATGCTAATCTTCCCCGCATAGCTTGAATTATCACAAGGAGATTACTCTGGAAGCTGTTGTGAATGAATGGATTTTGAGCAATATATTGATTGACATAGGTGCAGTAAGTGAATGTGTATTACTTTATATGTATGGGTATATATGGGAAGACATCCATTGCAGCCATCCTCTAATGTACTATTTATGGCTAATCAAACTAAGGCCACTCCAATAAGAGTTTTAAAGGATGCATCCATTACTATATAAGGGGCCAAGTTGACTGGGGACTTTGAGGTCTTAGCACTTACAGAAGTGGAAAAATTCCAAGCTCTACTTGGGCGCCCTTGGTGTTATGAAAATAATGCTAATCTACGGTTCAACAAGGGGTATATAAGTTTTGAGAACAAGGAAGAAAGAGTTATTATCCCTTTGACAAATGGGAAGTTTGCACCTTATGTTGAACCATTGAGTGAGGAAGACCTGAAAAGAATTTATGTAAGTGTCATTTGGAATCCGGAAGTACTCAAGCCATCTAAAGAAGGAATCCTCCAGTGGGAAGATGTAAAGTCTATTAGTGATACTACAAGTATTTCTTGTGAAAATTGGGCACATGGCACCTATGAGATGGTTGGGCGCAAAGTAAGAAGCACATTTGCATGGAGGAACAAACCTCATTATATTAGGAGGGTAGGTAACAACATTGTAACCCAGTATACTAGAGAAGGAGATCCTATGGTATTCCTACATGCCATGGATGAGCAATGGAAAAATCAATTTCAAATAAGTAATATGTTAGTGTATAACCTGCATGGGACAACAACGTAGTGGTGGATGGTTAATAGGGATAATCTCATAGAATGGAGTGAATTCTGAATTTCTCTAACCACTTGGTTCTTCAGAGTAATGTGCCTAATAAAATTTACATATACAAAGGTAATCAACCTATTCAACACCATGTTTAGTAGTGTGAGAGACTTTGGATAGAGGGGAAAGAAGCTTTACCACCTTCACTTTGGGTGCATAAAATTTATTCCACTTTGTAAGGCTGCACACAAGTTTGATATGTTTATGTGGAACTGCATAGGGAGATTAGAGATTGGAAAGACTTAATTACATGAATGACCCATACTTTTGAGTACTTCTCTACTAAACCTCCGGTAAGAGAGGAATTAAAGGTTATGGAGTGCTTAACTATGGGAGACAATGTAAAGGCCTAAGAACTCATTCAAGAGTTATTTGGCGAGGAAGAATAAGGAGTGCATTTTTATGAAGTAGATAATGCAGATTCTGAACTATTTATGTGCGCTTGCTTTGAGAAGGAGAAAGGAAAGATGGTCTACATAAGTAGAAGATTTGGACATAGCTCATTTAGCAAGTACACACGAGGTATTGTTAGACAATGCAGAGATAAGAGAACATGTACTTGTCATGAACCCATAAAGACCAAGAAGGTAAACATTGGCATAGATGCTGAACCTAACGAGACAATAGTTAGGGATTATTATGATGATTTTGAAGTGGAAAAGATAATTGAGTTACTACGAGATTTTCAGGATTTATTCCGTAGGGGCTACCATGAGTTAAAAGGAGTGCATGAGTCATTAGGTGAGATGAAGATTAAGCTAAAGGAAGGTGCGGGCCTAGTCAGCAAGAGACCTTAAGGGATGAACCTAAACCTACGCATAAAAGTTAAAGAAGAAATTGAAAAATGCCATAATCTGCATCATTAAGCCCCTAGAAGAATCATAGTGGGGTTAGCCCCATGGTAATCAAGATAAAGAAAGATATCCAAGGTTAGGATTTGTGTGGATTACAGGAAGGTGAATGCTACATGTTTGATTGATCCTTTCCTACGCCTTTCACCGAGGAAATATTAGGTGTTGCAGGCATAAATTTTACTCTTTTACGATGGATTATCCGGGTATCATCACGTTAGAATTGCATAGGAAGATAAAGAGAAAATGATTTTCACCATTGAAAGGGGAAGCTTTGCATATACTTGTGATGCCCTTTGGTTTGAAAAACATGCATGTTGTATTTTCACGAATAATTGTTCGAGTATTCTAGGTTTTATTAACAAATTATTACATGTTTACTTGGATGATTGGACAATATATGATGGGCTTGTTAAGAATCATTGTGACAATTTGTGCTTAATGTTTGAAAGATTTCGACAGTTAAGAATCTCTTTAAACATCAAGAAGTGCGTGTTTGCTACACCTTTTGGAACTCTATTAGGGCATATCATTTGCAAGGAAGGTTTGTTAGTGAATCTAACTAAGGTTACAATTATTGTATGCCTGGAGGAGGCTACCAGTTAGAGTGAGGTGCATAGATTTTTGGGCCACATAGGGTTTAATAGAAAATTTATCAAAGGGTATGCAAAGATTTTCGTGGCCCTGGAAGAGTTACTAACAGGAAAATGGACATTCTATTGGAGAGAATTGCAACAACGTACATTTGAGGCATTGAAGGAGAGAATTATTACAACATCGATTCTTCATTTTCCTCATGGAACCATCCATTTTACGTACATGTGGGTGCTCTTCGCTCTGCACTACCATTGGCACAATGTTAGCTCATCCTGAGAAGGTATTATAGATCATCCTATCTATTTTTCTAGTAGAAAGTTGACTCCTGCAGAACATAATTATACAACTACAGCGCGAGGCCTTGTTAATGATCTATGCACTGCATAAATTTAGACAATATTTGATAGCAACACCCTTTGTATTTTATACTGATCACATGGCATTAAATTACTTGGTTAATAAGCCCATTTTACAGGGGCACATATGTCGATGGGTGCTCTTGTTCCAAGAATTTGACTTTACAATCATGGTAAAACCAGTAAAAGTTATTCGCCCATACCACTTGTCAAGAATTCATTCAGAGAAGATGCACGTGAGATAATTGAAGATACAATGCCAGATGCATAATTGTACAGGTTACATCATGCACCTTTAGAATTGGAGGATATCACTTGTATCAATTTACACATAGGTATGATGCCGGAAGGAATGAAAACATTAGAGAAGAAACAACTTACAATTCACACGAAACTCTTCATGTTGATCAATGGTGACTTATACAAACTAGGCTAAGATGAAGTATTGCACCGGTGTGTACTAGAACATGAGCACACAAATATCATGGAAGAGGCTCATGGTGGTATTATAGGTGGGCATTATGTAGGTGACACCACCGCACACAAGATTCTACTCATTGGATTATGGTGGGAGACCTTGTAAAAAGATTGTAAAGAGCATTGTAAGGTGTGTGATCACTATCAATGCCTTGGAAAACTTGGGCAAAGAGATGAAATGCCTTTGAGGCCTATATCTAGTGCATAGCCATTTGAGAAATGGGCTATAGACTTTGTGGGTCCTATTTACCTAGCCGCATGTAGAACTCGGATCACACTACATCATCACTTGTACATATTATCTTACAAGGTGGGTAGAAGTAACACCTACAAAGGATCAGTACAACAACAACAACAACAACTAGGTTCTTATGGGAAAATATTATCACTAAGTATGGATGGCCACCGAGCTTGATAAGTGATAGGGACACACACTTCTTGAATGATACAATCAAGATATTTTGGATTAGTTAATGGTTCACAAGACCACAAGACTAATCCTTATCACCCTCAAGAAAATGGGACTGCTAAGGCTTTCAACAAGATATTGAGCTATACCATGACTAAAATTTGTGATGTTGGAAGGAAAGATTGGGATGATAAAGTTTCTACCGTACTTTAGGCATATAGAACAACCTACAAGAGGTTAGATAAAACCACACCCTTTCAGTTGGTGTTTGGTGCAAAAGTAGTTATTCCAATGGAATTTATGTTACCATCATTATGTATTTCTCTTGTGGGAGGTATAGCTGATGAATATGCATTAGAAGAAAGAATTGACAAGTTAATATAGTTGGATGAGAGGTGCGCCATAGTAGGTTGGAGTCAGAAGTAGGAAAAGGCCAGGCAGAAGGCATGACATGACAGACACATCAGGGACAAGAAACTTGAGGTTAGAAAAATGGTACTCCTTTATAATTTCAAGTTTCTATGCCATCCAGGAAAACTTAAAATGCATTGGTTGGGACTGTATGTTATTACTCACATACTTGAATCAAGAACTTGATGGAATGTGGTTACTCTTACTTGTTACTTTTAACAGAGTAGGTCAAGGCCTACTATAAATAAGTCTTCTTGGTGTTTTTAATAAGGAAATATTTTCATTTAGATTATATTTCCCTTTCTATATTTCTTTTAATGTATTTCCTTCTTCGTCTCTATGCTTTTTCAATTTAGTCTGTTGTTTTGTTTAATAAGCACGTTTGTGGCGCCGAAAGCCAATTACAATCAAGTATTTTTATGCGCAGAGGACTGCACATACCATTGGTGTGGGGTGGTTGTTATTTTTTATTAAAAATTGGTACACATAAGAATATACTTTGTTACATGTACTATTTAAAGATGGAAAGGATCTGCTAGAAAGAAGATTGATCTTAGAGAAGACCATAGTTGGAAATAAATGAATGAACAATATAACACGAGGTAAGCTATGACTATGGAAACTACTAGGGAAAGGCCTAGTGGTGAGGTAATTTGGTGCTTGGATGCATGTAGAAGGAGGCCTGTAGCCGGAAGGTAGGAAGGTGTGTTAGAAGGTTATAGCTAGGGTGTAATGGTGTACTACACAAAAATTTGGAAAATGGTCAATTAATGAGAGGATTGGATGGTAGATGAAGAAATAATAAATGCACTAATTTTTTCTAAGGATGTGATGCGGGTTTATTCTTACCTTTGTGATCACAAGTATTCGAGCGAGCTAAGTGCGACCAAGCCAAATGAAACATGTTGAGGTGCAGAGAGCTATGAAACCAGATGTAAAGAGAAGCTTTATGCATGGAAGTGGCTTGTGTCCCCATTGGTTAAGGTTTGAGTGCAACATAAGCATCGAGAAGGAGCTAGGGCATGTGATTTCTAGCTTGGGTTTGAGTTTACTCAACACAAAATACAAAAGGAGGAATTTTTGTAATGGCACCAAAGAAAGAACCTTCAAAGGTATGAAGGGGAGGTAAAAGATGGAAGTTGCTCTCGAGAGACATTTTTCGAGATGTAATATCCAAAAGGAGTTATAGTCGATAGGACTAGGATTCCCACATCCATAGATGAAAAGTAAGTGATTACAACCACCACACCATTGAGACCAAGGGAGAATTAGATCGTTGTTGAATAATAAGACCAACAAGCACACAATGGATGATATGCCAATATATGATGATGTCGGGAGAAGTTTCTTAATAAGGTAGGGGTTTATTAGTTATATGAACTCCCATATTTTGGAAAACCATAAGCTTTATACCAATGGATTATGAGTAGAGTCCATGATGAATTTTTCTATTTTGCTAGATGGAGGGTAAGGATCATAACAACCTTGATTGCTACATTGATGGAATGAAGGGCACAAATACATATATTATGAGTGATCTCATTGATAAGGAAACTGTTATAGCCACAAGCAAGGAGTTGGGATACTCTAAGGGTCCACATGGAATGGACATATATAAATTAAGGAAGTATCCTATGGTGCAGGCAGCCACACACCTACTCACTAAGTTGAATGATCAAGAAAGGTGGTCACAAGTAAATACCATGTGGCTACACATTGTGAAGAAAATGACAGAGGGAGAAATCTACAACTTGGTTGGCTACATTGTAGAAACTATTACTGAGGAAGCATGCACATGTGAGAAGATAATTTTTGGCGCTATCCTTTTATCACTTGTGTTTGTAGAAATTGAGTGCCCGATGGGCCAAAGAACAAAATTTGGGAATACCCCGTGGAGAAGAAGTCCCTCATGGAGAGGTTCAAGAAATACTTATGTGAAGGAATAATGAGTGGCCCATTCAAGCAAAGGGAAGAACTATGGCATGAATGACTTTGTACAGAATTTGAGGAGGAATGGCACATTCCAAAGGATCTACCCTCGGTAGTGGGTAAGGCAGTATAGTTCACGGTGTATAATTTTTTTGCATCGCATATTTACAATAAAGGATGGGACATGGATTCCATGGTGAAAAATTCCATATGCTTCATAATGCACTACTTCTAGGCCTCAGCTCACATGTTTACTAATGTGCGCCGAATGAACTTAAATACGAGAGAAGTTAGATTGTGACTACCATACTCTAAAAAAACATATGTTTATCCAAGTCAGTATGCCTACATTGAGAGGCTCATTTCAGATGTTATAAATATAAAGCCAATAAGTTTGGATATTGGGGACAATGAAGCCACTCTCATCTATCTTCAGCTCAAGCCTAGGCTAGAGAATAAATTTTTTGTGGAGAATGAATTTATGCTACCAGGGCCTCCTAAGGGAAACACACGGTTAAGAATATGGAAGCTCTAAATCCTTCTGTGACCATAGAGATAGACAAAGAAGAAAAACATGAGGATAGTGGAGGCTTGGACCATAGAGGTTGGAGGTATCCCACAAATAGAATGGAAAGTGAGTGCGCAGATACTCCACCACAGCACAAGAAGGAGAAGAGGACTTGGATGTGGATGCAGTCCTTGAAGAGCACTAGTTTATGAACGTATTCGTAAGAACCAGGACCCTAGGCACAAGAAATCACATCCCGTACAAAGATCACCTCGACTCTCATATCGTAAAAGAAGCACATGAGAAGAAGAGAAGAATAAATATGAAGCTTAATGAAGAGGCATAAGAGTTTGAAGAAAGCACACTTGGAACCCTAGTTCAACTAGAGGATGTGGAGGAGCCTCGAGATGAAGAAATGAGAGATGAAGAAGAAGGGTTGAAAGAAGTAGAAGAAACGGTATGTGAGTAGACCAATGTGCTTGTTATGACTCAGATAGGAGAAAGGCAACCTCTAGACGTTGGTGCTCAGGTTCCTAAGGGGCCAAGAACAAGGAAAGTGAAGAATATGTTGTGACAAGTATGAGATATGATATGGAGACAAGAAAAATCATCCGCTCCCGGTTTCAAAGAACTGTGGAACTTAAGGAATTATATGTATGGGAACCGATGGATATCGATATGGCCACTACACGTGCAAGGAAACAACTATCCTAGTCCATGCATACCCATATGGATGAACTGGATTTTGATGTATGCGAGGAGTCCTGTGTCTCAAGAAGAGTAAAGAAGGCACCACAGAGCAGGCACATGACCATAAAGCCCACTCTTATGTCTGATGAGAAGGTTAGTAATGCCTTAGTCAAGGTATCTGCTGAGGTGGCATGAAGAAATATTGATAAGACCACCACCATTAGAGCACTGATAGAGGATAACAAAGATAAAACTGTAAAGATAGAGTGCTTAAAAGAAGATAAGGAATGGAAGTGGACAAAGAATGAGGCTTTCATTAGCATGGCAGAGGAGATTGGTGATTACATTCTAAAATAAAGGCCTCATCTAGAACCAAAGGTACCTAAAAAGTTTCCTTCTGTATGCATTATGTGTGCACTTTGGTTGATTTGGTGCTAGAAGATGGACCACTTAGAATTCCCACACCAAAAGATGTTGAACAAGAAGTAGAGAGAGAAGGGCCTCTATGATCAGAAAAATTTCAACATATGAGGTGCTGCTCCAAAATTTAAAGGATGAGATGAAGAAAAAAACTAAGATCTTAATTTGTGTGCAGCACTAGAGGTAGTGATAAGGATTAAAACTCTAGTTGAAGATAATCAAGTCCTGACAGCAATGAAAGATGAGACTTTAGGGTAGGCAAAAGATTTGCACTAGTAAAACAAAATCATGAAGCCCAAGATCCACATAAGGAGAGGATAGATGAGATTAGGAAGCTCATAGTGTAGAATATGGATCTTCTGGAAGGAAGGATGTGTGCTATGGCCAATGTTTTCCGGGTACTACATAATGAGAAGGACCAAATCACTCAGGATGAACTAGATGCCATAGCCACGTACATTACAAAAATAAAAGGACAACGCTAGATGAATGATAGACATTGGAGGACAAGATTAAGAATGCATATCCAAAGTTAATCCTCCCAGTTGAAGAAGAGGATACTACAGAGTAAAGATTCATTCTTTTATATAGTGATTCTTTGAATTCTTATTCTTTATTATTTGGGAACATCAAAAAGAATCCCCATTGTTGGGATGGAAATGTACTTTAGTGTGGGGTAATGTTGAGTAGACAAAATGTTGCTCTAAGGAGAAGACACACAAAGAATATGCATGCGGGAACAAGGCACATTTGAAGGAACAAAATAATAGGAAAGGAAACACGTGCCAGAAATAGTTGGCTCAGGACTTAGCCATTTTTATGGATACATGCTATTTTTGGAGATTGCGTATGGAGCACACATCGGGATGGAGACTTGCGCATCACATGAAACTGGTATTTTTGGAACGAGCCAATGATAATGCCATGCATGGTTGTAGTTAATAATAGGATTATTTCTTCCAGTTAACTATATGACATCTATTATTATTACACTTACATGTGTGCATGTTATTGTAAAGGTGCATGACTATTATAAACATGCGACCTATTTTGAGAAGTGCGTAGGTGATGAAGGGAAAGTCCCTACCCCTATAAATATGTGTTGAACTGTGTAGTTTAGAGGTGTGTGTGTGTGTGTGTGTGTGTGTGTGTGTGTGTGTGTGTGTGTGTGTGTGTGTGTGTGTGTGTGTGTGTGATTATTGTCAGAGTTATGTCATAGATTTGATCATGACCTACGGTGATACTTTATAATGTAAGAAGCTTTTGTGTTTTACAATGTTTAATGTAATGAATGATATTGGCTGGATAATGGTGTTAGAAATAAATAAAACTGGTTCATGTATGGTTAATCTTATTGTAGTTATTATTCAACTCATGATTCTCTAAGATCTAGATCTGGATTATGCGTGTAGAATGCTTATGTTTATTTATGGATCTGAATATGTCTTATCTTCATCACACTAACATCCCGAATAAACAAATCTAAAGAGGTTCTTGGTACCTTTGCGCACTTTGGGTGAGCACTTAACTCGAGCCGGTGATGTGCTAACGCACCTAGGTTTTACATAGTAGATTCTAGGCTGCATCGTGTCGCCGCCAATTGCGGGGAAAGTTTCCCCAATGGGCATGATTTTCTAATTTTGATGGGATTTTCATGTTTTTAAGGATTAGATGAATGATTTAAATCATGTAGGTGGGATTAGGTTGTTTGGGGATGAATTTAAGTTAGTTAGGGCATAAAAATAGATAGGATAAAATCTAGAAAAACAAGGTGATGTGTGTGTAGGATAAAAGCATCCTAATTAGAAGGTTGGTTAGGGAAATGGATGAGGATTAATTAATTAATATGAATTAATTAATTAATGGGCATAAAGATTAATGTGGATGGGATAATTGGGCATGTAAGATGTTAAAATGATTAATTAATTAATGTTGCTTAATTAATTAATGAGGATTGGGAGGGCATTTAATTAAATAAGGGGGATGATTGAATAAATATGTGCACGTGGGCGATGAGGGTATAGATACCAAATTTATGTGTCTACATTTTCCCCCTTTTTGTTGAGTGGTTTGGGATAGCAAGCCGTGAGACAAAATGATGAGAGATTGATGAGGATAAAGGATTGATGATAAACGCCCTCTCAAATGGGGATTGATGATGTCAAGGGAAATCAATGACATGTTTGAAAAAGGTAGATGAAGAAGGGCATGTGGGTGAAAAAAGGATGGGTAAAATGATTTCTAAGGAAAGATGCCCCAGAAAAAGGATCACAATAATGATGAAAAATATGGTGGTGACTCCAATATCACATCGGTAGGGGACAATTGTGGTCTCAATAGAGATGGACAAAAACATTCTACAAACCAGTGAGTGGGTGAAGATCACTGCAATATGGATGTAGGCCAGGATGACCAATGGGTCATAGGAAAGTCATCAAAATATGTGCAAACTATATGTGAAAAGTATGTGAAATCCTTCATACACAAGGAATCGAGCGAAAGGTTTGCGTCCACAAGGATGAGGATAAAAGTTATAGTGCCCATAGGACATGATAAAATGTTGATAAGGCAAAAATAAAAAAGTGAGTGATGAAGTAATATTCCCTAAAGGGGGAAACATAACCACAAAGGTAAAAAAGAAAATTCAAATATGTCCCAAGTGGGGAAAGGTATGGCCGCAAAGGAAAAGTATGCCCCAAGAGGGGAAAAGCATGACCACAAAGGTGGAATTTGATGAAAAATAATGGTGCTCTAAGGACGAGCATGAATATGGCCACAATAGTGGACTTGATATAATGAATGTAATGCCAAAATGAGAAGATGAGTATGGCCTCAAAGGAGGAATTTGTGCGTAGATTGGATAGGATTATAAAATAAAATTCCCAATAGAGGAGTGATTATAGCCACGAAAGGTGGAATTAGGGAATAAATATGATTAACATGCCTAAAGGAAAAGAGATGGCCACAAATGTGGACTTAGAGAGTATGTATGCCCGGAGGAAGAAATAGTTGAAAATGTTGTATGAAAAATGCTCGGAGGGAAAATAGAGATGACCATAAGTGTAGAATTAATGGTCAACAATAAATGATGCCCTAGAAAGGGATGCAAGGAAGAGGGGGAAAACCCAAAATGGTTACTACTAAGGCTACAATGGTGACCCAAGGGGGTCGATGACGACTAGGTGTCGGTGGGCTATATAATCTCGGGGGTTAGCTGACAATGCTCATTTTCACGCGTAAATTTGACAAGAGAGAGAAGAGTGAGAGAAGAAAGAATGAGAGAATATAGGCCACCGAAGCTGTAAGGAAACACAAGAGGGTGAAGAGGATGGTGAGTAGCAAAATTCACACTGGTTTTGATTTAGTTTCATCTTTTATTTATTTATTTTTACATTTTTTGTTAAAAGTGGATGATACCAAGGGTGGTTGGTGGTGACCCAGCCATAAGGCATGTCGATTGACCCAAAAACATGTTGACCTAACTCGGGTTGACATTGAATAAGGTTAAATTGGATAGATTAGGGTTTATATTGAAATTTGGATGAAAATTTGGATGGATTTTTGGATTAGAGGTCTAATGTATGCATGTTCTATTTGTTATTGCAGTGCTAGAGACCCTATATCTAAGAGATCAGTGCCAACTCTATATGAGTAGATAAGATAGGATGTGACAGATCTGCCGAGTGGGATTATCTATTTGCGGCTCACTAGGAGGATTTAGAAATTATGTGAGGATCTCACGGGATGTGGGGCTTATGATTGCTTTGGTTGAGAGGTGGGATATCTAGACATGTACATTTTGGTTCAGGACAAGGAAATGACTATCACCCTAGAGGATGTGTATCGTATTCTTAGGTTGTCGATATAGGGGAGTAGATAGTTACCATCACTAGTGATGATAGATTGGTAGTTTTGACATGGCTATTTGGAGTCCATGTGCCCTAGATCAGATTTTATTCAGGGGATTTTCCTATGAATAGAGGTATGAGGTGGGGTAGTATGCAACCAACCCGATTTGCATGGTGATGATGGTAGTGTCCTGCTATGCTTTTCTAGAATCAGGAGGAGATCGGTTTCTATGGGCATTGACTGGTGTAGTGGCCAATATTGTTGATCATGGGGTTGTCTTTTCACTAGGGACTACCACCGATAGCTCAAGTTTTCCATGACCTATTTGGATACAGAGCGAGTAGGAGGTTAGGGTTGGATGTAGGCTTCTTACTACACTATCGGGCTTATGACCATATTCTTTGTGATTAGACCATCATGGATTCCATGGGTCACAGGAGACCTATTGGTGAGAAAATTTGTTAGGTGGAAAAACTTGTGGATTTCTTTCCAAAACTATAGGAATCTAAGTCCCTCTACTTAAACGGTGTAGCTATCGTATATGAGTGTGCATGAAAAGGTGGATTTCTGTGGTGGCCTTTCGATCGGGCATCCAATAGGGGCACTCCACTGATCCTATGGCAAAGCTAGAAATTTCTTGCTAGAGAGGACTTTTTTTGCAAAGCGGGAAAGGGAGTGAGAAATGAGATAGGGGAACTAATGTTGCAGGTAGGAAATCAGATTCCTGCACACACTAGTTAGAAACTTCAACACATGCATTTATGAGAAGAAATAACCCTACAAATGGCAACAAGATGAGATAAGATTGTGAACTCATAGTTTCTAAAATATCCTCATAAAAAGGATACAAAATCCTTCTTCTTGTATTGATGCTTAAACATAAGTTGTACATAGTGTAAGAATGGAAGAAATTTGAGAGTGGAGGAAAGTAGAAGAAAAATGGCTATCTCCTTTTCTTTCTCTAGGTATAATGCACTCTTGAGTTTACAAGATCAATTACCAACCCTTTGAAATGGGAATGATGTTACAATTTATAGAATGAGAGGTGACTTATCGTCTTCCTCATGACCCTCCATATGCCTTAATTCTAACTTTAGACTATTCGTATTCCTATCAAATATTTAAGTCCCTTTTATAAAATCAAGGTGACTTAATTTACATTATGTTTCTAAAGTCACTTTTAGGTGACTTAAAGGCATATCAAAAAGTGCAAACCCCAATGAAGAATTAGAAAATTTGAAGAGAGAGAAAGTTGGGGAGAGGGAAAAAGAGAGAAGAAGAAGAGGATATGTCATTCCCGATGAAGTCCGTTGATCCTCGTCGATGGAAAGCTCTAAATGTAGTGAAACTCTGAATCTTCAAACTCCTTGCACACTGTGAAACTCCTTCCAATTAGCTCATGAATGCTTGCCAAGTTGAATGAACTAAGATGGATCTTGAATGCCCTATGAAAAATGAATAGGATGCTCTGAAAAATGATGTCCCCCTGAATGATTATCCTTGTATGACCCATTGTGCAAAAAATACTCTTTGAGTGTAACTTACTATTTTTAGTAAGTGTGAATTGCGAGCCGAGATGACCTTTTTGATGACCTTACCTATGATGCTCCCTCTATGTTTACCACCTTCTTCATATCCTCTTCAAATGGTGGCTTACCCGAAGTAAGAGACCCCTATGCAGGGAGACATGCTATTTTTAGTAAGTGCGCCACGAATGTCAAATTGTGACAAAACAAGTCTTGAAATTATGGGTTTTATTCTAGGGTTCCACGCTCCGATGTTTAGTAGTTCCTTCATTTGAAAAAGTGGGAAAATGATATTTTCATTGGTGGGGACAAAATATTGACAAAAAAATACATCCCTCCATATCCCTAAAAAGTAGGGACTTCATCGTGCAAAAACTAGTTTGAGAGAAACTAGATTTTTGGAGATCCTTCCCTCTGAATTTCAGATGATTTCACCTGCCAGGATCTTCAGGAATTTGAAAATTTCTTTGAAGAGGAAAGAATTCTGATAAAATACATAGTGCTCCATATCCCTAAAAATAGGGACTTCATGGTGTGAAAACTAGTTTATGCAAAATTAGATTTTTCAAAGATCGTTTCCTCCAATTTTTGGGTGATTTCACCCACTGGAACCTTGAGAAGTGGAGAGGTAGCTCACTCGAAATAAATGGGTTGTCAATTTGTGCTCTAGTTTGGAAGATTTCTTCAAATTTTGATTTCATGGCAATGGGGATTTCCATTGTTCTTCTTCTTTGTTCTTTGTTTCTTCTTCTTATCTTGATGAATTATTATTATAAGACCTGTGTGACATCATGGAGTGAAGGATGATGTGTTGTAATGGAGTTGGTTCAAGCTTTGGCAATGGTGGAGTGGTGGATTGGTGTTCTCTACAGTTTTCTTCTGGTAATGGAGAAGCAATAAGAAGTAGCTAACAGTTAGAATTTTTTCAAATTTTGGGTTGGAGTTGGGTGCATTTTTTCATGTTTTATGTCCCTGACCTCAGGGATGTGAGGGACATCAAATTCCATGGTGGTCAAGAGGATGACATGTGGCGGTGATCTAATGATAGGGAATGAGTGCTCCAAAATCAACTTTAAAGCACCAAGGGGCTGGAAATCTGGTCATATGGGTGACCAAAACACTCTCCTAGAGGAATGGGAACCTTTTTCTATGTTTTATATCCCTCACCTCAGTGTACATGAGGGACATCACTTTTCACGGTGGTCTTGGAGCTGACCAGTGGCGTTTGATCCAGACGATAGGGAATGAATGCTCAAAAAATGCACACGGGGTTGAAGCTGCAAGTATGGAGGTCACAAGAGGGTCCCACAGGTCACATGGTGGCTGGATGAATTTTCGAGGGTTTGTGTACCTAACCTCGGGGACATCGAGGGACATGAAATCCCACTAGGCTCTGAGTGTGTGACACATGTCCTCCTAAAAAATGACTAAGTCCTAAACGCCTTTGAGAGGGTAACTTGAAACGATAATAACTTGAGCTCCGGATGGAGGTTATTGGTGTAATTTTATATGACCCGACTTGAAATGGAATTGTGGATCCAATGGTGTTTTTCATGTCTTTATTCAACCATATGATTCCTAAAAGAGTGGATTTTTATTTGAGACTCCACTTGTTCCTTTGAAAAACTTTTTACCAATCCTATGTGCCAAGGTTTTGTGAAAAATATGATTTTATCATCATGTAGGTATTGGAATCCTATTTCCAAATATTTTTTGTTTTACTTCTAACTCCATCCGGAGCTCTCAGAATCTTCTTCTAAAGCCCAATAATGGTTTTAGGCATGTGAATTGCCTAGGCTTGTGAACCCTGTTTTCACTCAGACTGCTCCAAGTATTTAAAAACTTTCCCAAACCTTAAAAAATAATTTCCGTGATGTCCTAAGGTATTCCATTCACCTCCATGTTTGATTTTACCCTTCCGCTCTACTCCAAGGGTTTGATCAAGTCCTGGGAAGGTCAATGATAACCCTTCCCAATACTTCCAGAAGATAACATCTTTTTAGAAATCCCTAAAATCACCTAGGGGGAATGAATAGACTTTCCTAAATAACCTAGGAGACCAATTTGACATCAAATAGGGGTGACTAGACTAACGGATTTGACTTGGGGTGCCTAGGAATGATAAAACATGAAAATTTCGACATAGGGGTATAGTTGTCGTGTTTGGAAACTTCCAATTTCCGTGTTGCACATTTGCATGAAAAAAGACCATATTCAGATTAGAGTGGGATTTATGAGATGGAGGGATGATAATACATTTGGAGATAGGGTGAGAGAGGGGTGGATTTGTATGTAGATTGGCTTAGAGACTTGGATGTTGATCAATTTAGGTGGCTGCCATATCGGGATTTCCCACCGACCTAAATTGGATGTGGAGATAGTTTGTATGAGGAGGATGAGATGTGTGTAGGGATATGGCTGGAGATGATAAAGTCCATTCAGTTTGGACAGGTGAGATGAAAGTTTCGAGTCATCTAATCAATGCCTCACGATCCAATTTTGTACAGAGGGAGAAGTTGGATGAGAGAGCTATAGAGTCCTACTAGGGTAGAGCCATTGAAGGAGGAGACTGCACCATGAGATGACGACGACGATGTTGGAGTAGGAGTGGGATAATCCAATTGGAACATGGAAGCATGGGCATATCGAGGGGCCGAGGAGGGAGGACAAGAGGAGATAGAGGAGATGGAGGTTGAGATTGAGAGGACTCCATGAGGTAATGGAGATGGAGCAGAGAGGCAGAGAGGTGTCATGTTTGCATGCCAAGTTAGATCAAATGAGAGTAGAGAGAGATACATCCTTGTAGCAGGTGGGATGTGGTCTCTTAGGAGAAAGATCAAATTATTCAGAGAGGGACCACTATTGATAATAGAGGGATTCCTACAGGGCCGCTTTGGATATTTGGCTACTATTATAGCAATAGAGTCGGCCAACAAGTGTTTAGGCATTACCATAGGGATCAAGATAGATGGCACCCCCTAGCATGATTTCTATGGATAGATATAGAGTGCTAGCCACAGAGGCTAGATATTACGAGGGGATTTTGTTTGAGAAGTTTCTGAAGACCCTACACTATTGGGAGTATATTTAGAGGACGATGGCTAGAGGCGCCCGGGCCATCTAGGAGTATGGCTAGTGTGGTGCATCCAGGGGATAGTAGTGGGAGGCCATTAGGGTGGCGAGATGCGCGAGGATCAGGTGTTGTGCCTACCCCAAGAGATGAGGACTTGAGAGACTTAGATATCCATTTCACTTGATTTTGATAGCATTTCTTTCTCGAGGGAGGCACCTGAGGACCATGAGGACAATTTTTGATATATTTTATATGGGTTTGTCATGGATTATTATGTTTCATTATGTGATGTGATGGATATTAATTTTTATGTGATGATAATTTTAGATTATATATCATGATGATGTAATTTGTATTAGATGTATGGTGATTTTAGATTGTATGTTTGATTTATATTTGATGATGATGGTGATATAAATGTATGATTAGATGGCTATTTAGATGTGCATGTGTATGGATGATTATATAATGTGTGATGCGGTAATATGTTTTAAATTTAAATTTTATTATGATGAGTAGAAGGTATATGGGTAAGATGTGATGGGAAAAAAGTGAAAATTAATGTGATTAATGATGGATGTAAGTTTGGATAAATGTGTTATAAGATAGATAAATAACATATAGGTGTTTGAGATGAAGAAAAATGTGCTAAAAGATAGACGTGAGAGGATTAGGATAAAAAGATGCCTCAGAACAGTGGCAACCTATAGGTGCAAACAACACCATGTTAAAGTGAGGAATGTGTCAGGAAAATATGCCTCTAACCGCATTATAGTTAAAAAAGGGATCCAGTGTAATGCAAGAGCACATGCGGTAAAAAATAATGCTAGAAAATAATGAATGATAGTTAGTCATTTCAAATATCATAAGGAAATGATGGATGAGATGATCTCATAACCCTAATGTTGACATGAAGAAAGAGGTTTGAGATGAAAATTGTACAAGGAAAGAGGGTTCTCCAAAAGTGGTGTTCCCTAAACTATGCGCCAACTGTAGGAAGGGGAAAGAGAAAGATGATCGTTGCGGGAAGCTTTCTTAGGATGCTGATAAAATGGAAGTTTAATCAACGTGGGAAGCTTTCAAATTACATAAGGAGTAACCATCCTTCGAGGGTATGGTATACTTTATACAAAGTGTATATGGCAAGAATAATGTATTATTTTTATCATCCCCTCTCTTTTCTCATCATTTCCACCCTTTTATCTCTTCTCTTTTCATCTATCTCTTTCAAACTTGTGATCGATTCTTCTTCATATCGTCAATCCCTAGTTTGAGGGGGATCACCTAAAACCATCATCATATTCCATCCCTTATCATTTTTTTCTTATGGCTTTCCCAACGCAAACCACTTAACAAAAAGGTGCAAATGTAGAAACAAATTTTTGGTATCCCTTATCCCTCACATTGTGTTCACTCCCATTCGTCATTATTCATATACACAATTATCTTTCCATTTAAATCCCTCATTTCCTCCTAAAATATTTTTATCCACTTAATTGTTATTCTCCACCTTAATCCCATCTTAATCACACCCTTAATTAATCTACCATAATCATCCCTAATCATCATTAATTAATCCTAAATCCCCATCTAATCCATTTATCCTCCATAAATGTCTCTATTTACCATCCGTAGGTGCTCATTTAGTAATTTTACCTCCCCTTTGCCTTTATTTAATGTTTTCCACCTTTCACCTACCCTTTTATCTCCCCTAGGCAACACTAGCTTGTCCTTATCACCCGAAGCCCTAATTTTCCCTCAAGTTGGGCATCATCCCACCACCCAAATCAATGGCTTTCTAGTGTCACCGCAACCCTATAAGTATGACCATACCCCTCCTTCTTATAGGATGAAACTTTGGATAATTTGATCTTTCTTGCGATCTTGCCTTCGTGTTTTTGCTTGCCTTTGTAGCTGTTGTCACTATCTTGGAGCTATTTTGGAGATCTTGTGCCCCACCTTTAGAGAGTTGGAGTATCTTTCTCTTTTTCATGCTTGGATCCACCATTTCCATTTCATCACTTTTTCTTATCATCCTTTTTGTAGGTTCATCAGTCATCTCAGAGCCCTATCTCTACATTTTCTCATCTTCATTTCCATTTGTAGATCGTCATTTTCACTCCTCTTTTTCCATCAAACCCTAAATCATTCCTAGTCGCAATTGATTGTTTCCGGTCACCATTAACCCGGTTAATTTTTGTTTGGATTTTTTCATTCATTATATCGCCGAGTCATCCGTTTTCTTATCCCACAACCTTCCACATCCTTCAATATTTCCATTTAGCAAACTTGCAGCTTCATATCTTAACTTCATCGGTTCCAATCATATCGCGCTAATCGAGACTAGTTGCCATTGACCATGTCAAGTAGTTCTCACCTTCCATTAATTTTATTATATCCTTTCTCGCTAGATCTAGATCCGATATTCTTGCGGTGTTCTTGTTCCATCTCACCTCATCACCAACTCTAGATTTGCTTCCAAAGCCTCCCGGATCTACATTTTTGTTGTTGTTGTTTGAGTTGGTCTACTCTAGTCATTGTTGACCCACCCAGGTTTGATTTGGTTTAAATTTACTTAGATCATATCTGCATTTCTACTTTATCTATGTCATTTCAGCTTTCTATTTTATCTCATATTTTGCTTTGCATTATATCGATTCATCATTTACGTTACTTATCTTTATCAAAATGTGGGATGACATCCATCCTAAGAAGTTTTCACTTCTCAAGACTGGAATCGTTGGGCAACCCACCCATCTATCTACTAATATTTTTCGTTGAGTTCTCTTTGTTGTGCATGCCATCTAGCTCGATGCGAGGAGCTCTCTTTTTACGCCCACATCTATTATCATTCCATTCAGATGTACCTTAAACCATCTCATATTTGGTGTTACTCATTTTATTCATTACAACTTCACTAATCTAAAATAGGTACGAGAAAATTGGTTCAACACAAATAACCTATATTAATATCATTATTAACAATCTAAATAAATAAAATAAAAGAAAACTTTACTCAAACACAAAAACTTAAAAATTCAACAATTACTTACAAACTATAAAAATTACATGCCATTGTACCAATTCAATCTAATGAACCATCTAGGTCTGATCTAGTATTTGAAGTGTTGAGTATTGCTTCATGGTAAAAATTGAGAACTTTCCACAAGTTATTATTATGCAATATACCCCCATATCCGATCAATTGAAAATTAGATGCAACAAAACAGTGAGCATAATGAATAATATTTCTACACGTGTTAAAGTCCTCAAATAACCAAACATTAGATTTCTTCATTGGGCACATTATAAGAAATGTTCCAGTAATAACCATAAACCCCATAGGATACTTTAAGACTTCTCAATATATTATTGGGTCTATCAATTGTTTTTCCTCAACAAAAAAATTTAGATAATAATTTATTCTTTTTTATTTTATTTTTATGGAACAAATACATAAATATTACCTAGACACATTGTTGAGTTACACCATTCTACGATGGATCTTTGCTGTTATCCAAAATAAGCCCATGCTTATTTTGGCTAACTCCTCCTCCTTTTCCTTTACTGGTACTTAAAATGGATTTTTGTACGCTTCAGGAACTCAAAATTTTCTAGGTATGGCTTCATCAGATAGATAATTTTTCCACCTTTCCAGAAAGGTAAAGAAGCCATCCTAACTTGTTGTATTTTTTGAGTTATGGCTCAGAAGAGTTTACAGTGAAAATTTGCCCTGGGCGGGCCCATGGAGGTAAGGAGGAAAATTTGCCAGGGAGTCTCGAGCCGGCGGAGCGGAGGAAATTTTTTTTCCAAAGGAGATTGAGGGTTAGTGGGAAGAAGAAGAATTTTGATACTTAGTCTTTTTGGCGAAGAGTGCACAAAGGTTATTTTCGGCCCGTGAGCCCGCAAAGGTGTAAAGGAAGAAAATTTGCCTAAGGTCCGAGGAGGACACGTGGCCGCATATTAAACAAAGTGAGAAGGTGGAGGATCGGAGGGAATTTGGAACTTAACCCTTTTTCATTCCAAAGGGACAAAAGTCACAAGGTGACCCGCACTTCTGCCAGAGACCAAAAGTCAAAGTCAAAGTAGGAAGTGAGGTTGCGAGCTCATGGGAGGTATTTCAAACTTTAACATTTTTTGTGCTTTTAGTGCAAAAGTGATCTTTGGACCCACGAAGCCCTTTTAACACCACATGGAACTTTTCCCCTATGGGGCCATGGGGTTTTTTGAGACTTTTTGTAAATTTTTCAAAAAAGGGAAAAGGAAAGGTTGAGCCCGTGGACCCATTTTTTCACCATTTTTGCCCTAATTTGGCCGTAGAATTTCAAAAGGTCATATCTTTTGATCCAGTGGTCAAAATTCATCAAATTTGGTACCATTGGAAAGCTATCAACACCCTCTATGCCATGAAAGCTTCAATTTTGGATTTTGGGCAAATTTGGAGGGAGAAAATTGAAGAAACGTCCCCAACACAAAAAAATGCAAAACCGAACCCCAACCACCAAAATTAATGAAGTATGGTGTCCATTTCTTCTCCAACATGGCCAAATGCATTGAAAAATGGATTTTGAGGTGCATTTTCTGTTTTAATGAATCTTATCTGTGGTTGGAGATGTCAAATCAATTTGCTCGTTTTTTCACCTTTCTTCGCTCTGTTTGATCGATAAAAGCCATTTTTGGATCATTTGGTAATGGTTGGACGTCCTTGCTCTTGCAAGCTCTTATTTTCTCCTTAGCAAGTGGATTTGAAGGATTTTTAGACCTCCCATGAATACTGTAGCATGTTTTTGCCTCTCTGCCAGTGTAATGCATTGTATCAAACTTGGGAATGATAATGCATGTTCTGTGAATGATTTTCCAATCCTCTCATGCGTTTATTATTGTCTTCTGATCTTTCATTATATTTTAGCAATTTGTGCATGTTTTGATGTTGCATCTCCATGATCTGTGTCTATTTTTCAAAACAAGAAGTTCAGCACTCCTTTGGTGTATCACCGTTCTGTTTTTGCTTAGTTTTGTTTCCATTTCCATGTTTTCTCTCAACCTTGTCTCCTTGGTAGTTTTAGAGTAGAAATTTTGAATCAGAACCTCTGCAAAAATTGCATGCATACACCTAAACAAAGGAGTAAGAACTAGCCTTAATTTGGAGAGTTTTCCCAATTTGCAAGGTGCCACAAGGGAAAACTCCATGTTGTGCATTCACACCAAATTGACCATTTTTAACAAAGAGATCTGAAGGTCATTTTGGGGGTGTTGTGAATTTGCACTAACAATTTTGGCATGCAGTGGGACCTTAGAGGTCTTCATCTTCATTGCAACAAAGTTGATGTGTAATTGTTGTAAGTTTCTTGCTTGAAAGAGCCTTGATTTACACATCTGACTACTCCAAAAGGATATAATCAACTGGTTTCAACAATCCAAGCTTGAAGATTCATGAGAAGGATCCAAACAAGGTCAAGGACCAGGGAAGAGGGATTGTTTAACTATATGTAATTATCCTAAAAAGAGGAGAAAGAGGAAGAAGGATTCAAAGGTCTCCATCTCCACCAAATAGAACTCTATCAACTCCTCCACCTAGTAGACCTTTCATCTAATCAACAAGGGTTCTTAGGCCAATCAGAATGGCACAACCCAATCCTTATGTTAACTTTACTAACAACATCCCACTTGCTCTCAATACAAAAACCCAGTTCTAATTGCAGCATTGAAGAACATCCCATACTTTACTGGAGAAAATCAAACCACTCCTAGTGATCATGTCAAAGACATTGCTAATGTTTGTGCAATCCATGAGATTGTTGAGATGGAAATTGTTGTCAAATTGCTGGCATCTTCATTCAAAGGGAAAGCCTTGTAAAGGTTCAGGAGCCTTGAGGCAGAATCTATCCTAAATTGGAACTAGTTGTGCACAACCCTCCATAACCAATTTGGAGAGAAAGGGGACAACTTGTCTCTCTGGAGCAGCTAACAACTATCAAGAGAGCTCCCAATGAGTAGCTAATAAGCTTCAATTTTAGATTTTAAAGAACATGGGAAAGAATCCCATTGGTAGTGGGGACAACAACTCAAGGTGATTTCTTATTCTTTCTCAAGGCTTTAAATTCGACATTTCTATATTTATCCAATCCATGGGAGGTGCAACTATACCTGTAGCTTACAACATCACCATTAGGGCTGAGAATTGTTTGATCCAAGTTGGTAAACTTGCACCTAGGCCTCCTATGCCCTTATATCCAGAGTTGGGAAGCCCAAGTACTAGTCAAGCACCTACTTTAGCTCCTATTCCCACTCCTAGAAATCAGAGTTCAAATGAAACTTCTACTTCATCCTCTAGTGCCTCAAATGAGTTTCAAGAAGTTATGAAACAATTGCAAAATTTGGGCAATGAGCTGGTTACGCTCAAGAGGCAACAAGCTCAAATTTTTAGGCCTTCTTATTAGCCTCAAACTCAGCCTAATAGACAACCATATCATCCTAATAGGCCACCCAACCCAGCTACAAATCAAAATCAAGTAAGGCCTCCTGCCAATAGACCATTTCAGCCCTATAACCCCAATGTTGCATCTACCTCTAAAGCCTTAGTGCCAGTGCAAAATAATATAGCTTAAGAGTATGATTGGCGTTTCCCATGCAATTAACCTCACAACCAATCTATGTGATTTAATGGTGCTTTAAACCAAGATTTGATGGTGATAACAACTGGTGTAGAGAGAGAAGTGAGTCAAGAAAAAACCAACAACAAGGGACATCTCAATAAGATACAAATCCAAATGATACTATACTCGTGAATTAGTAGGCTAAAGATTTTTGTGGTATGAATCAAACACCTTCTTAGACTGTAGTAGCTAACACACAGTCAAAGAAGAGTAATATTGGTGAAGGGAAGTCATTATATCTAAATGATTCACAACCTTCCATCACTCCACAAGGTGTTGGCAAGCAAAATGCAGTTCCAAATGTGCAAGGGCAGCCCAAGCCACCTTCTAGACTAGCTCAAATGCCAGCTGTTATAGCCCATGTACAAGAAAAGAATGTGTAGACTAAAGGGAAACAAAGAGATGGTTCATCCCCATTTAACATCAATAAACAAATGAAGAAGACCAACATGAACATATCTATGTGGGAGTCACTATCCATCCCAGGACAAAGGGATCTATTACAAGTTGCCATGAAGAATTGGTCAAACTCAAATCAGCTAGCTCATATGCAAGAGAAGGCACTCAAAAATTCTACTTAGCTTGAGGGGAATTATGAAGGACAACAATGTAAATTTTTAAAGCCCCCTCCATTCTATGTTTCATTGATCATTTGGGATAAACTAGTACATAATTGTATGATTGATTCTAGGGCAAGTAGTTCCGTGATGTCCAAGAAAATAACTGATTAGTCGGGCCTTCAATATGAAGTCATGTCCAAGGGGGTGGTGTAATTAGATGGGAAAATAGTAGTAATAGTTGGGGTGATTAAAGATATGAGCCTTACTTTACATGCATGACCCAATGCCACTATTTTGTAAGATGTGTCGGTGAAATATTTGCCACCACTCTTTGCCATATGTTTGTCAAGGGATTTCACAACTAGAATTGGAGGCTAACTATCTATTGATTAGTCACACATGTTGTTTAGGAAAAGGTATGGAGCCAAGGCCACAATCAGGGCCAAACTTATTGCAAACTTTCACATTGAGCCTCATACTCCAAGCCCAATCAATGCCAACTGTTCAACATTTGATCAAGAGGATTATCGAAGCACACATGAAGCTAACACCAAAGCTGGAGGCATTTGAAATTTGACTCTTGATGAATGGGCAAGCAAGGTACATGATTTTGATCCCTACAAGGAAATAGAGGAATCTGAACTAGGAGTCTATTACATGCATGAAGGAAATTAACCTCTTCCTAACATCACCAAGCTAGACCATAAAGATGACAATGAGGTATGACAGCTTGTTCTTTGATGGATCAAGAAGTAGAAAAGGTGCAGGAGGAGGAGATATTCTTGTTTCACCTCAAGGCATTAAGTATTATTCAACTTTTAGATTTCAGTTTGCATGTTCTAACAACACTGCTGAATATGAAGCTTTGATACATGGATTGCATTGTTCAAGGAAGAGAGGCATCAAAACTTACAAGTCTTTGGTGATAGTGAGCTGATTGTTAATCAAGTTAAAGGACAACATGCTGCCAAGAATGACTTGCTCAAAAGTTATAAGAATAGGGTGTGGGATCTCATTGAGGATTTTGAGGGCTTTGGCATCAACTCCATCCCTAGGAAAGAGAACCAAGCTGCTGATAGGCTTGCAGTAGTTGGAGCAACTTTTGATGTTGTGGAGAGTATCAAAAGAGATAAAATGCAGCCAAACATCCATGTGATTGTGAGGCCATCAGTGCCAGACAATAATGCAAGTTGAAAAGTGTTTGAGAGTGACAAAAAAATCATCAATTTCTTACAAGAGGAATCTGAGTTCTCATCCAAAAATCAGGAAAATTTGGAACAACAAGATCGTTGATCAAGTGGTACAGCTAAGAACCAACAAACTGCCAAAAGGACTTGTGACTTTAGAGTCTATATTCAATCCTAATGATCAATTTAGGAAGGATAAATCAAACATCCAAGTCAAGGGAGAGGATTCAGAGCCCATCTCAGTTGGAGAAGGAAAGTCACTTCAAATTGGTAAAGTGGCAACCGAGCAAGAAAGGTATGAATTCATGTAACTTTTCCAAGAGTTCCCAAATGTATTTTCTTGGAGATATGAAGAATTGAGAGGTTTCAATCCCAAGCTAGCTCAACACACAATTGAACTAGATCCAAGTGCTAAGCCCATCAGGCAAAAATAGAGACCGGTCAATCCACACATTGAGCCTCTCATGAAGAAGGAATTGAATAAGTTAATAGAGGCAAGTATCATATTCCCCATCAAGCATTCAAGCTGGGTTTCAAACTTTTTTCTAGTTAGAAAGAAGAGTGGAGAAATCAGGTTGTGTAGACTTTAGAGATTTGAACAGAGAATCCCTCAAGGATCACTACCCACTTCCTTATATGGAGTAATTTCACAAGTTGTTGTTGGCTCTGAGAGGTTTTCATTGCTAGATATTTATTCGGGGTAAAATCAGATCATGGTAAAGGAAGATGATAGTTCAAAACAACCTTCACCACCAAATGGGGAACCTATGCATATAGAAAAATTCCATTGGGCTATCTAATGCCGAGCTACTTTCCAAAGGGCAAAGGATATGACATTCAAGGGATTGATAAAAAAAATAGTGCTGATATACCTAGATGATATTACTTGTATTTTCTAAAAGTGTAGCAGACCATCTCTTTCATTTAAGACAAGTGTTCCAAAGATGTAGAAGATTTGGGGTATCCTTGAATCCCAAAAAATGCATATTCCTATCTCATGAAGGCAAACTCCTAAGCCACATTTTTTCCAAAGAAGGGTTATTAATTGATCCAGAGAGGGTTGAAGCAATAAGAGCACTGCCATTGCCAAGTCATAAGAAGGCTCTTCAAAGTTTCTTGGGAAGAATCAATTTTGTTCGAAGGTTTGTTCCAAACTTTGCAGCCCTTGTCAAGCCAATAACTATGATGTTGAAGAAAAGTGTGGCATTTAAATGGATAGCTAAAGGTAAGGCAAGTTTTGAGGCAATCAAAGAATTTATCTCATAGGATCCAACTCTCATTAACCTAGATTTCTCTAAAGACTTCATCCTTTATGCATTTGGTGGTGATGATACAATTTCTGCAATTTTAGTACAACAGAACGAAGAAAATGCAGAGCAGCCAATTGCCTTCTTTATCCAAATCTTGGAGGACTATGAAGTAAGGTATTACTTCATTGAGAAGCATGTTCTTGTAGTAATTAGGAGCTTAAAGAAATTTAAGCATCTAGTTTCAAAAAACAAGGTTCAACTGCTGGTTTCTCATGTGGGAGTTAAAGACTTCCTCCTCAACAAAGATCTAAATGAAAAATGTGCAGGGTGGATTACTCGTGTCATGGAGTATGAAATTGAGATAAAAGTCACCAAGCTAGTCCAAGGAAAGGGATTGTGTGAGAAATTGGCCTTGAGTCAACCAATTGAAGCAAGCAAAGAGAAGAATGTTGTTTTGGTGCTGCAAGATAACCAAGAACAAAGAGATGTTCAAGAAGAAAATGGTGGTGTGCTCACTCCTTGCTGGACCCAAGACATAATGCACTTCTTACAAATAGGCCTATGCCCTCTAGAGATGAATAAATCCAAAATAAGACACTTCATATTGTAGGCTATTTCGTATGCACTTGTTGATGGCGTCTTGTTCAAAAAAGATATCAATGGAGTGTTGTTGAGATATATTGGGACAAATCAGATTGAGAAAATGTTAGAAGAGTTCCATGATGGATCAACTGGGGTCATTTTGCTCCAAGAGTGACAACTCTCAAGATCATGAAGGCTGGTTATTATTGGCCCAAAGTGTTTAGTGATTGTTATGCATGGATCAAGAGGTGCAGGAATTGTGCATTCTTCATAGGAAAAGAGAGGTTAGCAGCACTTCCATTGCACCTAATCTGAGTTGACCAACCATTCATGCAATGGGGTTTGGACTTCATTGGAGTCAATAATCCAAACTCAAGCCAAGGGCATAAATGGATTCTAATAGCAACACACTACTTCACTAAATGGACTGAGGAGGTGACACTTAAAGAGGAAAATGAATCTAGCATTCTAGACTTGTATAAGAGGATAGAATTTTTTTGGTATACCTACCACTATAATATCAGATAATGCGTTGGCATTCATAGGATCAAAGGTAACTGAATGGGATGTTAGAAATGGGATCTATTTGAGCACTTCATCAAATTATTACCCTCAAGGTAATGGCCAAGCTGAGTCCACAAACAAGAATCTATTAAGGATCATCAAGAGGAATCTTGATGAAAATTAGAGGACTTGGCACACTAAGCTCAAATCATCTCTATGGGCTAATAGGATAACTCCCAAGAGATCCACAGGTAACTCTCCATTCAGACTTGTTTATGGGAAAGAGGTAGTCTTGCCTATATCACTTGAGTTGCCAACATTGGAACTCATGAAGCAATTGGAATTGTTGGAGTGTGAGCCCATGGAGGTTAGATATGTAGAATTGATGGAACTCCAAGAAATCAGAGAGCATGCAACCCAAACAATGGAAAAGGACCAAGCATTGATCAAGAGAAGCTTTGATAGGAAAGCTAAGGCTAGAACTTTCCAAGTTGGAGATTTAGTGTTGAAATGGGATGCGAGCCCAAATCCAGGAAGGCATTCAAAATTTGATGCCATTTGGAGTGGCCCCTACATGGTCACAAAATGTAAAAACAACAATGCCTTCCAATTTTCTACATTAGATGGTGAGGAACTGCAGATTCCAGTTAATGGAATCCATCTAAAGCATTGTTACTAGAAGGGAAACTTCTCACCTTGTACATATTAGCTTAGATTTTTTTATTCCTCCAAGTGCTTATGCACATTGTTTTGTTGTAGCTTAGATTTACATTTCCCTAAGTGCTTTGGCATAAGTTTTGTTGCCCCAAGGATGCATATTTTATAGATCATGTTCCAGGTCAAAGTAATTTTCTACTCTCACAATCTTCATCTTAGAGATTTTCTAATGAATTGAGAGTAACAAGCAGTTGAGTTCATGACTCCATGCCCAATGGATTGCTTCGGTAGATGACCCCTATGAGTCGCCAAAGTGTTATCCAAAATAAGCCCATGCTTATTTTGGCTAATTCCTCTTCCTTTTCCTTTGTTGGTACTTAAAATAGATTTTTGCATGCTTCAAGAAATAAATATTTTCTAGATATGGCTTCATCAAATAGAGAATTTTTCCACCTTTCCAGAAAGGTAAAGAAGTCATCCTAACTCCTTGTATTTTTTGAGTTATGGCTTGGCGGAGTTTATAGTGAAAATTTTCCCTAGGCGGGCCCGCGGTGGTAAGGAGGAAAATTTGCCGGGAGTCTCGTGTCAAGCAAAGTGGAGGAATTTTTTTCCAAACGATATTATGGGTCAAAGAGAAGTGGAAGACTTTTGATACCTAGTATTTTTGGTGAAGAGAGCACAAAGGTAATTTTTGGCCCGCGAGCCTGCAAAGGCGCAAAGGAAGAAAATTTGCCTAAGGTCCGAGGAGGACACGTGGCTGCATATTAAACAAAGAGAGAAGGTGAAGGATTAGAGGGAATTTGGAACTCAACCATTTTTCATTCTAAAGGGACAAAAGTCACAAGGTGACCCACACTTCCGCCTTGAAACCAAAAGTCAAAGTCAAAGCAAGAGAGTGGGGTTGTGGTCATGGGAGGTATTTGAAACTTTAACATTTTTGTGCTTTTAGCGTAAAAAAATCTTTGGACCCGTGAAGCCCTTTTAACATCACGTGGCACTTTGGCCCTATGGGGCCATGAGGTTTTTTGAGACTTTTTGTAAATTTTGCAAAAAGGGAAAAAGAAAGGTTGAGCTCATGGACCCATTTTTTCACTATTTTTGCCCTAATTTGGCGGCGAAATTTCAAAAAGGTCACATATTTCAATCCAGGTGGTTGAAATTCATCAAATTTAGTACCATTGTAAAGCTATCAATGCCCTCTACACCATGAATGCTTCAATTTTGAGTTTTGGGAAAAGTTGGAGGGAGAAAATTGAAGAAACGTCCCCAACACAGAAAAAAATGCGAAACCCGACCCAACCACCAAAATTGATGAACTATGGCATTTTTTTCTTCTCCAAAGATGGCCAAATGCATCGAAAAATGGATTTTTGAGGGTGCCCTTGCTGTTTTAATGAATCTTGTTGGTGGTTGGAGATGTTGAATCAATTTGCCGCGTTTTCACCTTTCTTCGCCTGTTTGATCGATAAAAGCCAGTTTTGGCTCATTTGGTAATGGTTGGATGTCGTTGCTTTTGTAGGATCTTATTTTCTCCTTAGCAGGTGGATTTGAAGGAGTTTCAGACCTCCCATGAAGATCAGTATCATTTTTTTGCCTCTCTACCAGTGTAATGCATTGTATCAAACTTGGGAATGATAATGCATGTTCTGTGAATGATTTTCCAATCCTCTCATGCATTTATTATTGTCTTATGATATTTCATTATATTTTAGCAATCTGTGCATGTTTTGATGCTGCATCTCCATGATCTATGTCTATTTTGCAAAACAAGAAGTTCAACACTCCTTTGGTGTATCACCGTTTTATTTTTGCTTAGTTTTGTTTCCATTTCCATGTTTTCTCTCAACCCTATCTCCTTGGTAGTTTTAGAGTAGGAATTTTGAATCGAACCTCTACAAAAATTACATGCATACACCTAAACAGAGGAGTAGGAACCAACCTCAATCTGGAGAGTTTTCCCAATTTGTAAGGTCCCACACTTAGGGAAAACTTTATGTTGTGCATTCACACCAAATTGACAATTTTTTAACAATAGATCTGAAGGTCATTTTGGGGGTCTTTGTGAATTTGTACTAATAGCTACATCAGTCAACTTTGCACCAAATTTGTACTTCAACTCATGTTACCCTTTCCTATGCCCAACCTTTGTGAAATTCCAAGTATTTTGAACACCACTCATCATATGCATCCTACTCAAATAGTAGGACATTTGTGAATTCTTGAATTGTGATGTGTAATTATTTGATCATATGACGTGTTGACCAATATGATGTTTCATACTCAAATTACCATAACATATCTTAAATAAACCTTTAATGAACTCTATAGAATGTTTATAATCATAACAAATATAAAAATGAAACTCCTTCAATATCTTATTATCTTTCTATGTGTTGTCGGGATCATGAGTGAATGCTATCTGCAAAAATATGGAAACCTAAATAGAGTTTTAGTACTACAATTGGAATTAATTATGTATTTGTAGTGTCTAGCTCTTTGCAAAATCAATAATTGACACAATGTTACTAAGAGGAAATGTGTCCTTTCATAAGCTGAATTTCTCGTCTAACCATCAAGCTCTTTGTATATGCCTTGCATACTCATATAATATATTATCTTGAAATATAATCATAAAATTTGATACAATTATTTCTCTACTCACTAATTCACACCTCATGGCCTCTTTTTCATATTTTGAAGTGTATGCCACCGACTTATATTCACCAAAACTAAATAGTTCATTTATAATTGCATGTGTATTATTTGTGTGAATACAAATGTGCAAGCATTGTAAACCACCACAACTATCACATGTTATTTCTAGACATGATTTATTATTAAAAAATTGTCATTATCATGTACAAAAAAATTGATATGAAATATCTTACTGATATGGCTGGAACGTTTATCATAAACTCTTGAAAAATATTATCAATATGCAAAGTAACACATATGTTAGAAAGCATCACATTGCATATAAAGTTGAATATGTTCCTATGAATAACAAGTAGTTCACAAGTGATTTATTTTAACTTAAAAAGGTTTTTCCATTTCAAAATACCTTTGAATAATTCATTTTTCATAATAAGTCTCTTTAAAATTATTATAAAATTGTGTTTATTTCATATCCAAAAATGTTTAGGATGTGATTCATGATTTTGACAACCAATTCTTCTTTTTAAAATGTCATTTTCATTAGGTGAAACCATTGTATTAGTTTTCTAAAATTATTCAATTTTGGATTTTAACTCTTCAACTATGTCTTTATCTTTCCACAAGAGTCTATTAGAGAATTACCGTAATTCATTGTTATTATAATCCTAAAATCTTTCACATCTCTCGATAGCTTTCAATAGTATTTTTCTATTTATTTTTAGTGCACTACTTGTTTTCCTAATTAAATCAGATTTATTTTTCTTTACTTACTATAGTTGATGTAATAACAGGTTGGGTGGTATTACTATCTCTAATGAGACCAAACCTACTACTTGGTACACATTCATTAATTTTTTACATTGCTTTTTTCACTATTGGTCCTAGATTTTATTAGTCCAAAGGTATTCATAGAGGGTATGAACTTAATGTTTTTCATCATTTCAAAAAAAAAAACATATTCTTTTTCATTTAAGTTGAAAATGCTCTCTATATACTATTAGATTTTATTCTACAAGTGTGTTCACCAATCTTATCACTCTTTGAGTTTAACAAATTATCTACACTTTCAAGTAAAAGCCTAGGTGTTTTATGTAAAAATTTAATCGACGATCTCAATGGTAAAGTTGATTGAACATTAGGTAAACATTGTTCATTTCCTATATGTTTTTCATTTTCATAATTTGGTAAATTTTGTGTGTTTTGAATAGGTTGATCATTTGGTGTAACATCTAAGTTTAAATTTTGCATTACATCATCATTCATTAAACATTAATTATTTATTGATTCAATTGGTGTTTGAGGATATGTTTCAATATACAATTCATTTGGAATAGGTGACAAACCTTCACCTCCATGTATTAATTTCTTTCGTTATTGATGTTTTGCACTTGTTACCTTATTTTTTTTTTATCTTCTTTCTTCACTCGGAAGATGATAGAAAGTCTTTGTCAACATCTAATTTATCTGGTAAATATGTGTTCAATTTTTCAGTCCTTTTTGCATTCATTCCCTTTATATCTCTTATTACTTAAGTGCTTTCCTCCATGGTCTCCTCCCCATAATTCTCAAATATATATTAACATAAGACAAATGCCATGAAAAATATTATATGAATGTTAGGAATAAAATAAATAATGAAAACACACTCAATTCTAAAATAATTATGATAATTTTCTCAAAAAAATAAAAATAATGAAGGTCAAGGTTAGAGACAAGGCCAAAAAAATGAGGTTATGGATGATGAGGGAAGAAATACGAGTGAAGAAGTGACAACCATTTTTGGAAAGTTATCCACGATCGGTGGCTCTATGAGAGGAAAATCTAAGGAAAAAAATGAATGTTAATACTATATTCCAAGGTTTGTTTGATGTTGAAGGTGACCTTCAAAGTAGGATTTACATTACGAGATAAAGTAGAGGATGTCTAGCCGGGAGTTAAAAATTCCTTATGTTAGAGGTTAAGAAAAATAACAAGGAGATTAAATATTTACAAATGGAAATATGAAGGTTGAAAGAGACCAACATTATTCTAGAACAAAGAGTAAAAATCATGGAGAACCTACAAGCTAAGAAGGTTGGTCTAACTTTCACCCCAAGGAGGATGAACTGAGTAAAATGAGGAGTTCAAAAGTATCACTATAAACATAGGAAAGAAAAGGATGTTTAATCACAAGGAGGCATGACCCAACACACACTAGAGGAAATTAGAGGAATAAAATGGAATAGATGGAAAACATGGATTCAAAGTGAGTGTAGAGAAGGAAATCTAGTGAGATCATCGGGATATGTGATCCTCTTTTTTAGTACATTATTTTCTTGTTTATACCTTTATGCTAACTTTTTGCGACCTTTTTACTAACTGGTAGTTTTTATAATAAACGTTCCTCTGGGTTTTGAATCAATCTATTTTGATCTTGTTTGATGGTTGTAAGTGGGTTTTCATTGTCACATATATTTTGGTCATAAAAGTATTTGGAATCCTTTCAAAAATTATAATTTTACTAAATAAAAAGATAATAAATTTCTCAAAAATATAAATAATGATTCAATATAAGACAAAATATACAATAATATTGTTCTATTAATTTAACAAACATAAAAAGTGTTCAATTTTCATATGGAATGTCTCAAAGGATATCTAAGCCTAAGGGTTGTACTATCTATTCCATGACTAAATAGGTGTCTTACAAAACATAAGAATCTTGAGTGTATGCCCTAATTTATCACGTGTTTTAAGACAATATTCCAAAAAACATAACTATAATGCCAATTCTGTTTAGGTTTGTGTCAATGTATTTATTTATAGAAGCCAAATAGTTTAAGGTTTTGATTCTTAATTTCTTGTAGTAGTGTCTTCATTTTTTCCCCAAAAACACGTATTATTTTTCTACATAATGTTTAATCTACTCATCCAAATTAAAAAAAAACATTTACATGATCTATAGACCATTTTACACACATTCAAAAAAGAATTTGATTTTCAATTATTTTTCTCAAATTTAGTGGGTGTACACACAACTATTTCATTTTAGGATTTTTCCACTTGCAAATTTGTAAAAACTAATATATTCATCAAAAAATGGATAAAATTAGTGGTACCTAATATATGTTATTAGATAAATTTCTACTAAAGTAATTTGTAAAATATTTTACAGAACTCAAAAATTGGGGGAGCACACACACACACCAATATGTTATATTTTTAACACTAAAACGTGAACACTTTATGTGTGCACCACATTTTACCCTCTTAATCCCCACCATTTTCAAAAACATTATTAGTTTAGAAAATATATTACGAGAACTAAAATTCTCGCTTTTATCAAAATTGTCATATTTTGAGCATAGGCATGCCAAATTACTCGTTTAAGTTAAAATTTTATTACTTTCATGAAAGAGTGACCACTTTTGACCCCCTTTAGTCCCCCATTTCCATGAAATTACCCTAAAATAAAGTTTATTATTCTTCCCATACACAACATACTAAACAATGTTTGCAATTATTTTGTAAGGATCACAAGGAGAACCTTGTCTAGGTATTGTTCATTAAATTCCTATAAAACAATATGATCAGAAAGACCAACAATAATGTTTCCAAATTAAAACTATGTTTTCTTATATTCTAGAAAAATGGGTAATGCCTAATTTTGTTTCAATAAATCATTTTGTTTTTCATTTTCATGGTTTTATAAACCAAAATTATTATTCATTTTTATATAAGAAATGGAACATAACCCAATTTTTTTCACTTAACATGTGGTTTAGTGGATACAAAATGATTCTAACCAAGCTTAACTCACCCAAACTTTTTTTACTTGTGAAAATTACAATTCAAAACTTTAATAACACAAAGTACGCTTCCCAAAACTTCAACATGAGGTATAGCCTAAAAACAAATAACACAAAATCGCACCAATAAAGCACACACAATAATGTGCCAAATTTTCTAATAAAGAATCTACAAAGATATCTCTAAAATAACATTTTCTTTGTTTCCAAAACCCCCAAAATTTATTATAAAAATACAAAAACAATCCTTATGTGTAGGAGGTGTTAGGGAAAAAAACTAAAACTTTCCTATCATCATAAACCAAAGAAATAATTAAAAAATACTTATAGAATGCGAGATGTCCTCAATTACAACAAAGTAATACATAATATCACCCAAACACTTCTCCTTAAAATTTTTACAACCATTTTTAAAAATTAATTTACTACTAACTCGTGGTAGTAATCCCATTTATCAAACAAATCATGCCATGTTATCTAAGGTGACTTCCATGTGGATTGGCATAATCCAATTTAATAAAACTTTCCCATTGTATGGGATTTGATGACCACACATTTAACACAACATGGTGTTAACAACTAGTTATCCAACTCCACATTAATGTGGAGAAATATGTTTAAATCAAATAAAACCAAAACCCGGTCCCCAAATTTATGTGGTTTAAATCATGCATATTTAGATGTCAATAATATATGAAAAGTTGTAATCTCATAGAATGCATTACATGTCATAAATCGGTGTTTATTTGCATCTTGTGGAGATAAATGTTCTACTATGTCGGTTGAATGATTATGTGCTCCTAATGTACTAACACTTAAATAAAAATAGTTAGGCAACCCCACCAAGTAAATTGGTTCATAGAGTCAAAATTCTCTAATAAATATTAGCTTTATTTTCACCATAAAAAAATTATTTAGAAATAATTTCCCAATAGAAAAGGGCATGGCACATGGCTATGACATAACATACCATCACTATCTATATTCTCTAAGACTCTATACTTAAAAGTAATGAGTAATAGTGCATGATTCTCGAGATGGTATGAGTGATTCATCATCACTTGGTGCAATATTAACAACATAAAATGCTTTTTGTTCTATGAGACATCCAAAAATATACAAGAAAAAATATCTTAACACTCATGAATAATGAAAAACATATACAATTTGATCATTCAATCAATCAATACACACACATGCAACTAGAAATGCAAGTGATATACGTGTGTGCATGTGATGGTTCTAAATTTACCTTCATATGATGAGATGTTAGCATTGTATCTACAACCCATCTCGTTAATGATATCCCGAGGGCACTTATTTTACTACATCACAACTCATGCACACAAAACAAATTAGGTTCCGTCATAATAACATCATATAATTCAAAAACATAATCATTTCTATTTATTAATTAACCATAAATCAAAACTGAAATTAATAATTTACATGTTATAATTTGCAAATGTAAATATCATAGAAAATTATCCATGCATTTTCCTTAAAACATTTCATCATGTTTATCTTATCGCATTCATAAAGCAATGATATTATTTATCATCCAAGAATCAAATAATTAACCCAAATTATTATCTATGATTAATTTTTTCTTATCAATAAATGAAATCAGATTTCTAGGTCGTGACATCCTCCCATCTAGGAAGATTCATCATCTCGATGGATAAAATAAATTGTAGGAATAATTAGAAAATATGCCACCAAGTATAATGGAAGTATAAAAATCATATACAAGTCGAAATACAACTCATAAGAATAATAAAATAGTTATAAATCAAAAAATTAGTCCTTACTACCATAAAAATGAAGAAAATAAAGCAACACGTCTTTCCAATCCTCCCAAGTGACACTCTATTATTAGTCCCACTGGACCTTGCACTTTCGAAAACTATACGATTATTTAAGAGAAGCTTGAAAATGTAAATGATTCTAATGGGATCAATTATTATCATAGTGGGATCTCACACTTGCAAATATTTACAATTAAGAACATGACATGCATTTGTAGTATACTTTTTTAGCAAAGAGACATGAAAATTCTTCTAACAGAGACAAGACAGTGGTAAAGATAATTTATAAGCAACAAGGTTAAATATCTCTAGGACATCAAAAGATCATACATAGTGAGGTGATCACTTCAATAATTTACCAAACTTAATAGATATTTTATTTGAATTAACATATATGAAGATGTTATCCCCTATTGAAATTCTCCTATCAGTTCTTTTTTATTCGCATAACTCTTCTACCAATCTATAATTTCCTTAAGATGTTTCCTTATAAGATGATCCTTCTCTTCCATTTCTAAGAGAATATATAGTCTAATTAATTCAAGTTATCCTCTCTTGTTTTCCTAACTGAATTTTTTTCTCCCGTAAAAGGATTCAATTGGATCCATTTTTAGTGTGGAATGGTATGAATTGTTGTAGGAAAATTAAACCAAAGGAAGATACTCTTCCCACTTGTATTCTTGATCCATACAGTACATCCTCAAAGCATGTATTCTAAAACTTGATTCACTTATTTTGTCTTCCCATCAACCTTAGCGTGAAATATCGAACTCAAGTTCACCTCTTTTCCCATGACCAAAAGAAGAATCTTCCAGAATTAGAGTCATACAAGTATCCCTATTCAAGATAATTTATTCAGTACTCCATACAATATGAATATTTCATGAAAAACCCTTCTTATAAGTGTCAATGCATCATATATGATATTATCGATATAAAATGTAAACCTTTTTCAATTTATCCACCATAACCAAAATAAAATCATTATGATCCTTTGTTATAGGATTCCTTGAAATAAATCCATAATTATAACATGTCACTTCCACATTAGTGTATTGTGTGGGGAGATAAGTCCTGCTATATGTACATTCTTGGCCTTAACTCTATGACATTCATGAAATTTAACAATAAACCGTGTTGCATCCCTTTTTGACCATTCCAGAAATATACATGCTTCATATCCCATAACATCTTAGTCACCCCTAGATGACCTGAATATGGTGCAATATGAAATTATTCCATAACCTTACCTTGAAAATTTCCAATGTTTGGCATATAAACCTTTACATTGAACCTAAGAATTCCACCTTATTCAAATTTATAACTATTCTAATGATGATCTCAAGGATTTACCTCCAATTCAATCCCGACCTACTAATATAACTTTTCCTCAAACACTATCTCAACACTTTCTCTCTAAATTTCAATCTCACTGTTAATATCGTAGTGATACTATTATTGCAGCTAAGAGCATCAACAACTCAGCTTTTGCTTGACCTTAATATAGCTGATGTAAAAATAATATTCAAACAAAAAATCTAGCCACCTCCACTACCTAACATTCAAATTTGTCTATGCGAATATATACTTCATCCTAAGGTAATTTTTCTTTAGTTTAAATGGATTACCCAAAAATAAGTTACCTTATCTTGTAAAGAATGTATGATCACTTCCAAATATAATTCATGAAGGGCATAATTATGCTCATATGACTTAAGCTTACTAGACACATAAGCAATTAATTTCACACCCCGCATTAATACCACACCCTATCCTTCACCAAAGGTATCCAATATAACTAATAAATTTCCATTTGAATTAGGGAGCCGACGTATAATTTCCATTGTTAACTTATCCTTAAGGAGATTAACATCTTAATCACACTTTTATGTCCACTCATATTTCTTTTCCTTTTTCTGAAATGAGGTGATACAATCAAAAATATTAGAAAACATGACACAAAGTTCCTATAGTATCTTACTAACCCTATGAAGCTATGTACCTCATGGAAATTCATAGGAGTTTTCAACTCCATTATAGCCTTAATATTCATCAAGCATATGAAAAATACCATTTGTAAAGATGATGTGCCTAAGGTACCAAAAAATTTCTTTGAAAGAAAGCACATTTTTTTATAGTTTTCAATAAAAACAATATCTCCATTACCAATATAAAATGGGGCATATGTTCTTCCTCATTCCTAGAATATATTAGAATGTCATCAAAACACTAGAAAAACTTTTTTAAAAATTCCTCTAACACACTATTCATTAGGTTCATGAAGGACATGAGAGCATTAGTCAAACCAAAAGGTGAACTCGTAGTGTTCATTACGTGTCATGAAATTTGTACTTGTATATACTCCTCAATTCTTAATGGATGATAACCAAATCTTAGGTCTTGTTAACCAAAATAAGCTCCTCTTATTTTAGGTTAACTAGCTTCCTTTTGTGCCTCAGTTAAATTTTTACACATTTCAGGCACTCAAAATTTTCTGGGTATTGCTTCATTAGATAGATAATTATTTCCCCTTTCCATAAAAGTAAGGAAGTCCTCCTAACTCCTTGTATTTTGCAAGTTATGGCTCGGCAGAGTTTGGAGGGAAAATTTGCCAAGGCGGACATACGGGAAAAAAATTGGCACTTAGCCTTTTGGCTAAAAAACTCAAGGGAAAATTTTGGCCCGAAAGCTCAGAAAGGGAAATATATTTTTTGAAGTCTGTGCTTAGTCAGGATGCACCATGTGTCAAGGTGGAGCGGCGAGGGCAGAAGGACTTCAAGTTTTTGGCTTTTTAGTCAAAGTTTCTCAAAGGCAAAAATAGGAGCGCATCCCCGCCGAGCAATGTGAAGGTGCCACGTGTCCAGTCAGCAGCGGGAGTCGGGCGGTGGAAGGATTTTGGAAATTTTTCCAAAGTTGAAAAAGCGCAAAGGTAAAAAATGGAGCTGCATCTCTGCAGCAGATCAGACGATGCCACGTGTCTCGCAGCTGCGGAGGCGCGAAGAATTTTGGGAAAATTTCCCAATTTTGCAAAAGGGGCAGAATGTGATTTTGAAGCCATGGAGCAACCAAGATGTGCCACATGGCAACGGAGGAGGTGAGTGGCAGAGATTTTTTGGGAAATTTTCCCAATTTCAAAAAAGAGGGAAAAGTTCAAGTTTCGGCTTGCGAACCCGTTTTTGCCCTAATTTTTCCATTTTTGCCCTAAATCTTTAGAGGGCCATATCTTTCGAACCAGAGCTCGGTTTTCATGATTTTGGTGTCATTGGAAAACTGTTGAAATTATCCACACAATGGAACCCTCAATTTTAAAATTTGATGGAGATTTGTTGGAAAAATGGGAAAACGTCTCTCGCATGTAAAAACGGCCCCAACCACCAAAATTAATGAAGTATGGGCCTCTTTTTTGCTCTGCGAAGCAATGTACTTCGAAGTATGGGATTTTTCATGGAAACCCATCATTTTGTAGGCTAACTAGATGAATCTTTTCGGTGGTTGGAGTTTTAAAATCGATTTGCCCGTGTTTTCTCATTTTCTTCTTTCTGTCGAGTGATAAAAGCTAGTTTTGGCTCATTTTGTAAAAGTTGTTCACCATTCTTCTCTTCCTCTCCCTTCTTTTCTTTCCTAGGGTCGAAAATGGAGTTTGAACCTCCTCCCCTGCACTTTGTAATGGTGTTTTTTCCTCTTACCCGTGAAATGATGATTCTGTGCAACTTCTGGAGTAATAAAAATGTGTTTTGTGATGCATTTGTCCATCCTTGCTTGTTTTTGGTTGTTTTCTTCTTGCCTCTCTTCATTGCAGGTATTTGTGCATGTTTGGATGTTCATTGCAGGTTTTGGAGTTGTGTTCATGGAGTTTTGGAACATTTTTTTGTGTGAAATCCATCCTTGGTTTTGTGATGCACTTGTCCATCCTTTCCATTGCTCACCTCTCTTTGTTTCCATGGCAGTTTTGATAGATGTTCAACATTTTCCTTCTCTGGTGTATCACCGTTTTAGTGTAGGCTCTATTTTTTCTAGTTTTATTTCTCTCCTTGTCTCCTTGGAAGTTAGATTAGGATTAGATTAGCTTGCCTGCACTGGAATAGCTTGTGGTAGGTAGTTTAGGAAGAGGAACCAACCTTCTCTAGAGAGCTTTCCCCATTTGCAAAGGTCCCAAACTTTGGGAAAACTCAATGTTGTGCATTCACACCAAATGAAATTTCCTTAGAAAAGCAGACCCATAGGTCATTTTGGGGGTGCTTGTGAATTTGCACTAACATTTTTGGCACACTCGGTGGGACCTTAGAGGTCTTTCACTTCATTTTTTGTAGGTTGATGTGTTCATGTGAAGATTTCAGCCTTTGGAGGCAATTAAAAACACATATGGCGACTCCATTTGATCAACAACCCATCTTTGAAGTTTCGGACCCTCTTTTCATTCATTTTCATTCATTTCTCATCCATTATTCCTTTCATCTCTTCCATATTCTTCCATTCCATGAAGTTATGCAATCATGACTTCATTTCCATCATGGAATTCACATTTACAACAACAATACATTCCACCTCCAACATGTTTTACAACTCCTTCAAATCAGCATTTTGAACAAATTCAAAATCATCATGCTTACCCATATGAGCAATACCAAAATTCAATTTGGTTATGAAACATATCAAGAGAAAGGGTACACATGCAATGAGGGAAGTCAAGAAGAAAATGTAGATTTCTTGGAGAAGATCCAAAAGATGGAGATTGACATGGTGTAATCAAGAGCAACAGATCAAATGAAGGCATTTCAGATAGGTTTCAGAGCACCTTGCCCATGCAGAGGCCCTGTTCCAAGACACTTCAGCCCTCAGGAGAAGATGGACTTCATGATTGAGATGTTTCCCCAACTTGCACAATGGATAGTGGAGATAGAGGCCTATAAATTTGGTGCTTGAGCAACCTTGTCAATGGGTAAGTTTTACACCATCATCTGGTTTTTCTCTTTCCATTCCTCAAGCGACACCATCTCATTTTGAATGCCAAATTCCAAATCCAGCCAATGCTGCCCCAAGTGTTGATTTCATTTCTCCATTCCCTAGTCTTCCACCTCATCTCAATTCTTCTAGTCATTTTCCCTTCCAAACAATCATCCCCTCCACAAGAGCTAAAAGAAATACCTTCCACTCCAAAGAAACAAGAGTTTTTACCTCCTCCACCACCACAAAAATTTACAAAATCAATTGAGTTACAACCCACCCCTCCTCTTGCATTCCCAAATCCATGTTGGGAAGATAAAAATCAGAATTCCAGTCAAGGACAACAAGAAGTGGAGCCCAACAGAAAAGAAATGATAGACAATTTGAAGAATTGGGCTCTCAAATTTGGGATAACAAAGATCCCCTTGATGGTTAAGCCTTTAGAGGAGGTTAGAGTTGAAGAACAAGTGGTGTCCAAGGATGATTTTGTTGCAGCAGAAGAAGAGCAAAAAGAAGAAGCAGATCAGCAATAAGTTTTCTCAGAATGTAGTGTCCATGTTGGCACTCTACTTGAAGAAGATGCTAATCCAATAGAGGTTGCACAATCATCCATGGAAGAGGAAAGCTCTAAAAGAGATCTTTCAGCCCCAACTTTTCCTCTAGAGCAGTAGATTGAAGAGTTTGATTTGACAAACTTCATGCTAGAGGAAGAGGTCATTCAAGAACAAGATTATCTCCAAGTAGCAGAGGAAGGAGAAGCTGCTCCAAATTCAAAAGAAGAGGAGTACATTCCAGCTATGGAGGAAAAAGTATAGATCCAAAAGATTTGAACACAAAACAGGCTATAGAAGAACCTTCAGTTCTTCCTTCTACTTCTTTCTCTTCAAGCTTCAACATTGAAGAAGAGTTTGATCTTTCAAACTTCATCTTTGAGAATGAAGATAACCGTGGTGATCAAGTTGCAGATCAAAAGAACACCATGGAAGGGGTTGAGCATTTACAACGAAGACAACAATGAGGTAGTTTATCTATCAGATTTGGAGGACTGTTTTGATGGAGAAGAACCAGGTTGAGTTTCCACCATTTTCTCCTTCATCATCCACATTCCAAACACAAGAACTTGTTGTCATGGAGGAGAACTTTCAATTGCAGCAGCCTGCACTTTATAGCATCTCTTTGGAATCAAGGTTGGAAGATATTAATCTTCCATGTTCTTCACTGGAAGAGGAAGGAAAACAACAGAAGATTTCCACCATTGCTTCCACACCATCCACCCAAGAAGGTCCACAAGAGGACTCCATTTTTGGAGTTGAATTTAAGAGAAATGGGCACATCAAATGGATCAGACCTTTCCCAATAAGGTATTTGGCTTCATTGGAGCCAAAGGAGAAGCCACAACCAGTCATGCTTGCCTCTAAGCATGAGGATGATATGTAAAGTACCAAGGATCAACTACAATACCTCTTCAATCTAAATGCAGAGCAACTAAAAGAGGTATTTGATTTTTTTCTTGTTGATACCTTGATGATTTGGGTGGAGGACTAGATTCTTCTCATTTTTCCACTCATACTAATAGCCATGATCAGCTCCAAATCATTTGCATGGCTGCCAATTTTGAGGAAAGGGAGCTATTTTGCACAACCAATTGCAGGGTTTGTTTAGCCCACCTTTGCTCTTGGTTAGAGTAATGTAGGTAGGTTTGCTTTCAACCGAAGAATTGATTTTACACACTCGCATGTTCCACTTGGGGTATGTATGATTTCCAATTTTGTACATAGTTTTTTGGTGTTGTTTTGGTTGCTCTTGCATAGTCCATTTTAGTGGCATTTTGGTGAAGATCAACTCCAAGTTTCAGGGGGTTTCAAAGTGGTTCGAGAGGTCAAATTTTCATAGTTCAGATTAGAATTGGTTATCGTGCTTGATTCCATGCCCAATGGATGCTTCAAAGGCCATTTATCATTCATCTAGCAGAAGATGACCCCGAGAGTTACCAATTGTTAATCAAAATAAGCTCCCTCTTATTTTGGGTTAACTAGCTTTGTTTTGTGCCTCAGTCAAATTTTAAAACATTTTAGGCACTTAAAATTTTCTCGGGTATTGCTTCATCGATAGAGAATTCTTTACCCTTTCTAGAAAGGTAAGGAAGTCCTCCTAACTTCTTGTATTTTGCAAGTTATGGCTCGACAAAGTTTGGAGGGAAAATTTGCTAAGGCGGACATGCGGGAAAAAATTTGGCACTTAGCCTTTTGGCTAAAAAACTCAAGGGAAAATTTCGGCCCAAAAGCCTCGCAAAGGAAATATATATGTTTGAGGTCTCAGGCCTAGTCAAGATGCACCACATGTCAAGGCAGAGTGGCAGGGGTGGAAGGACTTCAAGTTTTTTGGATTTTTAGTCAAATTTTCTCAAAGGCAAAAATATGAGTGCATCCTTGCCGAGCAATGTGAAGGTGCCACATATCCAATCAACAAAGGGGAGTCGGGGTGGCAAAAGGATTTTAGAAATTTTGTCAAAGTTGAAAAAGTGAAAAGGTAAAAATTGATCCGCATCTCCACAAAAGCAGATCGACGATGCCACGTGTCTCGTGAGCGGTAGAGGTGTAGAGGATTTTGGGAAAATTTCCCAATTGCAAGTAGATCAAACAGAAAATCACGAAAAATGGCTAAGTCCTAGTCCTAGGAGCAATCGGGACATTTGGGACATCTAGGCGCGGATCGGCCGAAAAGCCTCCAGGCGGCCCGTGAAGCAAAGGGACATCTGGGCCATAGGTACGCGCGGGACGCGAAATGCCCGAATCGGCCGAAAGAAGGAAAAATTTTCCCAAGTCTTCATCCGGGACAAACGGGACACAAGTACGCTGAAGTACGCGAACCGGCCGGATCGGCCGAAATGAGAACAAACAGTCCGGAAGCAAAAGGGACATCTGGGCCAGAAGTACGCGAATCGGCCGGATCGGCGAACCGGAAGAATTTGTCCCACGAAGCACTGGGACATTTGGGACAAATGGATGCGAACCGCCGGTTCGGCCGAAACAGAGAAAGTTCATACTGGGACATCTGGGCCGCAGGGACGCGAGGGACGCGGATAGCCGAAAAAGCCGAGAGCCAATCAGATTGCGCCACGTGTCATCGGCAAATGAGGGACGAGGAAGCCCATTTCGGGCGGATCGGAGGTTTTTGTCCCAAACAGTTTGGGACATCCGGGACATAAAGACGCGAAGGGCGCGAAAAGCCGGCAAACCCGCGGACCAATCAAATCACGACACGTGTCACAAGGGAGATAGTCCAAAAGTCAAAGGGCGAGGTTTCGAGCACTGACCCGAACCAATGAAATAGCGCCACGTGTCCAAGTTTAAGGGGCCCACAAGGAAATTTCAAAAGGAAAGCCCGCGAAAGGCAGAGGAGAGAGAATTGCTCATCCAATCAGCACGTGCCACGTGTCATCCAGGTGGCAGAGCGCGGGAAAGATTTCAAAACACGTTTTGGCCCGTTTTTTGCCCTAAATCTTCAGATCGCCATAACTTTCGATCCAGAGCTCGATTGGCACGTTCTTTATATCAATGGAAAGCTGGTAAAATTCTCTACACGATTCCGGGTCAATCTTGCATTTTGGTTCAGTTTGGAGAGAGAAAATCAAGAAACACCTCTGGCACGAAATAACAAGCAGAAGTAATGCTTCAACAAACAACTTTAATGCAGCAGATGCAGGGCCACGCTTCACGCTTGATGAAACCCGCCGTTTTGCCAGGATCCGCCGCTTCTGCCATAATGAGATGAATGGAATGCAACCTGGAGGTGGTTGGGGTAGATTTGGCTTTCCTCTCTCTCTTCCCTCTCTCATTCTTTCTATATATTGTAAAGAGGAGCTTCTTTTCAAAGGTCGAACATTTTTCTGTTTTGCCTCTCCCTTCTTCTCCTCAGGTGAATTTGTGGAGTTCGAACCTCTCATTTGAACTGTAATACTATTCTACCTCATGGCATTCTGTAGTGTATTGTATCAATCTTTGGAGCAAGTAATACATGTCTGTGGATGATTCTCAACCCTCTCTGTGTTCATTTTTGCATCCTCCCGGTCTTTCACCGCAGTGTTTTGTCATCTCGTGCATGATCTTATATCACATTCAAATGGTCTCGTGTTCACCGGAAAATAGGTGTTCTTCATTCCTGCATCACCTCTATTAGCTTAGATTTATTTTATGCATCTTCTTACCTTGTCTCCTCGCAGATTAGATTAGGTTTTGAGAAAACCTCTCGCATATTTCGTGTGCATCCGAACAGAGGAATAGGAACCAAATTTCTCTCTGGAGAATCCTTTCTCATTTTTCAAGTCCCACACTGGAGAAAGGATTCAATGTTATGCAATCACACCGATGCCAAAGTGATCAACCTAGAAACCTGATCTGCATCCAGGGGTGCTGTGATTTTGCATCAACAGTTTTGGCACGCCCGGTGGGACCTAGAGGTCTCATTTTTATTGCAGCAAAGTTGATATGCATCTGCTGCAATTTTCTTGCTTGAAAAGAGCTATTATTCGCATATCCGCGACTCCAAAAGGAAGATCAACTCGGTTTCAAAGAAGACAGCCTCGAAAGCTTATGAGAAGAATCACAAGGTCAAGAGTTGGAGAAGAAGAAGTGTTGTTTGAATACTTGCAATTATCTCCAAGAAGAAGGCCAAGAGGAAGAAGGATTCAAAGGTCTCCATCTCCACCAAACAGAACTCTCTCAACTCCTCCACCTGCTCGGCCTTTCATTCAGTATTCAAGAGTCCTTCGACCAATCAGAATGGCGCAACCACTAAATCCCTTTGTCAATTTCACTGGCAGCAGCCCACTCGCCCTCAATGCACAGAATCCAGTTCCAATTGCAGCATTGAAGAACATTCCATTTTTCACTGGAGAAAATCATACCACTCCTGGTGATCATGTAAAAGACATTGCTAACGTCTGTGCAATCCATGAGATAAATGAAATGGATGTAGCTGTCAAATTGCTGGCGTCTTCATTCAAGGGGAAAGCATTGCAATGGTTTAGGAGCCTTACAGCTGGGCTCTATCACAAACTGAATCAGCCGTATTGCACTTCATGAGCAGTTTGGAGAAAAGGGAGACAATTTGTCTCTACTGGAACAATTAACAACTATCAAGAGAGCCCCCAACGAGCAGCTGACTGATTTCAACTTCAGATTTCAAAGGTCTTGGGATAGGATTCCAGTGGCAGTCAGGCCAACAGCAGAAGGTGCTTTTCTATACTATCTTAAAGCTTTGAATTCTGATATTTCTATGTTAATTCAATCTATGGGAGGCACAACCTTACTCGCTCGCTTATAAAGATTGCCATTAGAGCCGAAAACTCTGCCTTATCCAAGCTGGTAAATTGGCTCCTAGGCCTCCAATGCCATTATATCCAAGTTTAGAGAGCCCAAGTGCTAGTCAAGCACCTGTCTTAGCTCCTATTCCCACTCCTAGAAATCAGAGTTCAAATGAAGCTTCCACTTCATCTCCAAGTGCCCCAAATGAGCTTCAAGAGGTCATGAAGCAATTGCAAAATCTAGGCAATGAGCTGGTCACTCTCAAAAGACAAAGCAAGCTCAAGGTTTTAGACCTTCATATCAGCCTCAAGCTCAACCTAATAGGCAGCCATATCAGCCTCAAAGGCCACCTAATCCAAATTGCAAATATGAATCAAACAAGGCCTCCCACAATAGACCATTCCAGCCCTATAATCCAAATGCCATATCTGCCTCTAGGGCATTAGTACCAGCACAAAACAACATTGCCCAGGAGTATGATTGGTGTTTTCCATGTAATGAGCCTCATAATCAATCCATGTGCTTCAATGGTGCTTTGACTCAAGCTTTAATGGTAACAACTAACTACTGTGTGGAGGGTGAGAAATAAATAAGAAAACAGCCAACAACAAGAAACATTCAAAAAGCAATCAGCCCCAAATGACACCACATTGGTAAATCGGCAAGCAGAGGATTTTTGTGGCATGAACCAGTAGCTTTCTCAAGGTGTCAGCAGCAAACACAAGGTCAAAAAGGAGAAATTTGGGTGAAGAACAACCATTAGCCCCACCAATCCACAACCTTCCATGGCTCCACAAATGATCGGGCAAGCAAAGTCCCGCTTCAAATGCACAAGGACAGCCAAGAACAACCCTAGGCCAACTCAAATGCCAAATGCCACTGCCCACATACAAGGAGTAAATGTGCAAACCAAGGGGCAGCAGAGAGATCCTTCATCACCATTCAAGATTACTGATCGATGATGAAGAAAACAAACGTCAATATATCTATGTGGGAATCCCTATCTATCCTGTGCCAAAGAGATCTGCTGCAAGCCGCCATGAAGGATCGCCAACTTCGAATCAAGCAGATACAAGACAAAGTGCTTACAAATGCTGCCCAATCAAGGGAAATCATGGAGGACAACAAGGTAAGATGTCAAAACCCCTCCTTTCTATGTTTCATTAATCATCGGAAATCAGCTAGTGCATAATCGCATGATTGATTCCGAGCAAGTAGCTCACATGCCCAAACAAATAGCTGATCACTAGGGCTTCAAAGATGAAATAACATCTAAGGGAGTAGTGCAATGGATGGATGGGACAGCAATAGCAATAGCTGGAGTGATTAGAAATTTGAGTCTTACTCTGCATGCATGTCCAAATGTTGTTGTTTTACAAGATGTGTCACCATAGACCTTCCACCACTCTTTTCGCCTCTATGTTTGTCAAGGGACTTCACCGCCAAGATTGGGGGATATTTGTCCGCCGATTGGTCACACATGCTATTCGTAACGAGATATGGAACTAAGGCCACAATCGATCTCGAACCTATTGCAAACTTCCATATTGAGCCCTACACTCCAAGTCGATTAATGTCAATTGCTCAAAGATTTGATCAAGAAGATCACCCTAGCACTGATGAAGCTGACACTAAGGTTGGAAGTATCCCAGATTTGACTCTTGATGAATGGGCAAACAAGGTGCATGCTTTTGATCCTTATCAAGGAATAGAAGAATCTGAGCTAGGAGTCTATTGTATACACGAAGAAAGTCAACCTATTCCTAACATCACCAAGCCAAACCACAAGGATGACAATGAGGTATGGCAGCTGTTTTTTGATGGATCAAGGAGTAGACAAGGTGCAGGAGGTGGAGCCGTGCTTGTTTCACCTCAAGGAGTAAAGTACTATTCAGCTTTTAGATTTCAATTTGCATGCTCCAATAACACTGCTGAATATGAAGCCTCAAAGTGCAAGGGATGCATTGGGCAATCAAGAAAAAATAAAGAACTCGTGCAAGTCTTTGGGGACAAGTGAATTGATTGTAAATCAGGTCAAGGGACAAAGATGCGCCAAAAATGATCTACCAAAGCTACAAGAACAGGTGTGGGACCTCATGGAAGATTTTGAGGGTTTCGCATTAAAGCCATTCCTAGGAAAGAGAATCAAGTCACCGACAAAGCCATCAGCAGCAGAGGGGCAGCCTTTGACATTGTAGAAAACATTCAACAAGACAAGGTACAACCAAACATCCACGTGATTGTCAGGCCTTCGGTGCCGGATAACGATGTCAGTTGGCAAGTATTTGAGAATGACCAGCAAATCATCCATTTCTTGCAAGAAGAAGTGAGTTCTCACTAAGAATCAAGAAAAGTCGAACAAAAATATGGTGACCAAGTGATACAAATGAGAACTGACAAGCTGCCCAAGGGACTTATCACTTTGGAGTCCATTTTTAACCCCAATGATCAGTTTAGAAAGGAGAAAGCAAACATTCAGGTTAAGAGAGAAGATTCGGTATCCATATTGGTAGAAGAAAACAAGCCATTGCAAATTGGAAAGATGACAACTGAGCAAGAAAGGTGTGAGTTCATACAGCTATGTCAAGAATTCCCTGACGTGTTTGCTTGGAGCTATGAAGACTTGAAAGGTTTCAATCCCAACTTAGCTCAAAGATACCATCGAATCGATCCAAATACTAAGCCTCACAGAAAAAAGAGACCACCAATCCACACATGGAGCCTCTCATGAGGAAAGAATTGGACAAGCTGATTGAGTCAAGAATCATATTCCCAATCAAGCATTCTAGTTGGGTCACAACTTAGTTCCAAATGAAGAAGAGTGGAGAGATCAGCCGTGTGTTGACTTCAGAGATTTGAATAGAGCCTCTCTCAAGGACCATTATCCACTCCCTTCCATGGAGCAAATATCGCAGGTCGTAGCTGGTTCGTAAAGGTTTTCACTACTTGATGGTTACTCAGTTTCAATCGATTATGGTGAAGGAGGAAGACCAGCTCAAGACAAATTTCCTTCACAACCAAATGGGGCACATATGCTTACAAGAAGATGCCATTTGACTGCCGAACGCCGAGCAACATTCCAAAGAGCTATGGATATGGCATTCAAAGGCTTGATCAACAAGATAGTGCTGATATACCTAGATGATATTACTCGTCTTCTCAAAGAATGCAAGCAGACTTTTTCTTTCACCTCAAAAAGTGTTTCGAGGTGTAGAAAGTTCGAGTGTCTTTGAATCCTAAGAAGTGCATCTTTCTTGCACATGAAGGGAAGCTCCTTGGCCATATTGTCTCCAAGGAAGGATTAGCAATTGATCCAGAGAGGGTTGAAGCCATAAGAGCACTACCATTGCCAAGCCACAAGAAAGCCCTTCAGAGTTTCCTGGGAAGGATAAACTTTGTTCGAGGTTTGTCCCGCATTTTGCAGCCCTTATCAAGCCCATCACCAAAATGTTAAGGAAAAGCATGGCTTTCAAGTGGACGGCAGAAGGCAAGGAGAGTTTTGAAGCAATCAAAGAAGCCATCTCCCAAGCACCCACTCTCATCAACCCAGACTTTTCCAAGGATTTCATCCTCTATGCATTTGGAGGTGATGACACTATTTCTGCCATTCTGGTACAGCAGAACAAAGATAATGATGAATAGCCGATTGCCTTCTTCAGCCAGAGCCTAGATGACTGCGAAGTGAGGTACTCTTTTATTAAAAAACATGTGCTTGCAGTGAATCGAAGCTTGAAGAAATTCAAGCATTTAGTCTCAAACAACAAGGTCCAAATTGCTAGTCTCACATGTCAAGTTAAGGACTTCCTCCTCAACAAGGATTTGAATGAGAAAAGGGCAGATGGATCACCCGTGTCATGGAGTATGACATTGAGATCAAGATCACCAAGCTGGTAAGAGGCAAAGGTTTGTGTGAGCAGCTCGCTTCCAAACAACCAGACAACCCAGAAGATGAAGAAGACGCTGTCCTGCTATTACAAGATGATCAAAAATAGAAAATGATGATGTGTCCACTCCCTCGCTTGACTCGTAGAATATGATACATTTCCTACAGATGGGCATGTGCCCTCCAAAAATGAGCAAAGCAAAAAGAAGGTACTTCAGATTACAAGCAGTTCCATATGTGCTTGTTGATGGTGTTTTGTTTAAAAAAGACATCAACGGTGTTCTATTAAGATGCATTGGGACAGTCAAGGTCGAGAGGATCTTACACGAGTTCCATGACGGGGAGGCAGGAGGCCATTTCACCCCACGAGTAACAGCTCTCAAAATCATGAAAGCTGGTTACTATTGGCCTACTGTATTCAATGATTGCTACTCATGGGTTAAGAAATGCAAGAAATGTGCATTCTTCACAGGGAAAGGAAGGTTAGCAAAGACCGCCCTTCGTCCAATTTCAGAGATCATCCATTCATGCAATGGGGATTGACTTCACTGAGTCATCAATCCCACCCGAGTCAAGGCCACAAGTGGATTCTTACAAATGGATGCACTATTTCACCAAGTGGACCGGGCAAGAGCGCTCAAAGAGGCAAGTGAGTCTAACATACTAGACTTTTATGAAGAAATAAGAACTGTGTTCGTGCAAAGCCGCCACCATCATATCGATAATGCATTAGCATTCATAGGTTCAAAATTACAGTAATGGGCTGTCAAGAATGGAATCTATTTGAGCACCTCTTCAAATTATTACCCGCAGGTAATGGACAGCAGAGTCCACAAACAAGAATTTGCTAAAAATCATCAAGGACTCGATGAAAATCAAAGAACATGGCATACAAGGCTAAAATCAGCGTTATGGGCTGGTGACAGATATAACACCAAAGAGGTCTACAGTAATTCTCCCTACAAGTTGGTCTATGGGAAGGAGGCAAGATTGCCTATATCATTAGAATTGCCACCTTGAGCTCATGAAGCAAGCTTTGAGTTATCCGAGTTCGAACCAATGGAGGTCGTATGCATGCAATTGATGGAATTAGAAGAAATCGTAGAACATGCAGCTTGCATTTATCAAAAGGATCAGCCTTAGTAAAAAGATGGTTTGATAAGAGAGCAAGAGCAAGGACCTTCCAGAAGGGGACCTAGTTCTCAAATGGGATGCAGATCGGGCAAAACCAGAAGGCATTCCAAGTTTGATGCCATCCGAGTGGTCCCTACATGGTCACGGATGCAAAAATAGTAATGCCTTCCAATTGTCTCGCATTGATGGAGAGGAACTTCCGATTCCGGTAACTAATCTATCTTAAACATCATACTAAAAAGAAAAGGTTTGCCCTTGTAAATATTAGTTTAGATTTTCATTCCTCCAAGTGCTTATGCACATTGTCCTGTGGTAGTTAGGTTTCTATTTCCCTAAGTGCTTTGGCACAGGTTTTGCTGCTCTCATGTTGTTTTCTACAGCTCGAGTGTCACTGAGAAGAAGTCATAGATCGTGCTGCTTTTCAGTTATTGCTTATAACTCCATGCCCAATGGATCGCTAAAAGGCCACTGATCTTCTACCTAACAGGCAGGTGACCCCGCTGAGTCGTTAAAATCCGTTGTCAAAATTTCACCCCCTGGGGTAAATTTCGATAACATGCATCGAGTTTTGCAGCCTGCAAGTAGATCAAACAGAAAATCACGAAAAATGGCTAAGTCCTAGTCCTAGGAGCAGTCGGGACATTTGGGACATCTAGGCGCGGATCGGCCGAAAAGCCTCCAGGCGGCCCGTGAAGCAAAGGGACATCTGGGCCACAGGTACGCGCGGGACGCGAAATGCCCGAATCGGCCGAAAGAAGGAAAAATTTGCCCAAGTCTTCATCCGGGACAAACGGGACACAAGTACGCGAAGTACGCGAACCGGCCGGATCGGCCGAAATGAGAACAAACAGTCCGGAAGCAAAAGGGACATCTGGGCCAGAGGTACGCGAATCGGCCGGATCGGGCGAACCGGAAGAATTTGTCCCACGAAGCACTGGGACATTTGGGACAAATGGACGCGAACCGGCCGGTTCGGCCGAAACAGAGAAAGTTCGTACTGGGACATCTGGGCCGCAGGGACGCGAGGGACGCGGATAGCCGAAAAAGCCGAGAGCCAATCAGATTGCGCCACGTGTCATCGGCAAATGAGGGACGAGGAAGCCCATTTCGGCGGATCGGAGGTTTTTGTCCCAAACAGTTTGGGACATCCGGGACATAAAGACGCGAAGGGCGCGAAAGCCGGCAAAAACCCGCGGACCAATCAAATCACGACACGTGTCACAAGGGAGATAGTCCAAAAGTCAAAGGGCGAGGTTTCGAGCACTGACCCGAACCAATGAAATAGCGCCACGTGTCCAAGTTTAAGGGGCCCACAAGGAAATTTCAAAAGGAAAGCCCGCGAAAGGCAGAGGAGAGAGAATTGCTCATCCAATCAGCACGTGCCACGTGTCATCCAGGTGGCAGAGCGCGGGAAAGATTTCAAAACACGTTTTGGCCCGTTTTTGCCCTAAATCTTCATATCGCCATAACTTTCGATCCAGAGCTCGGATTGGCACGTTCTTTATATCAATGGAAAGCTGGTAAAATTCTCTACACGATTCCGGGGTCAATCTTGCATTTTGGTTCAGTTTGGAGAGAGAAAATCAAGAAACACCTCTGGCGTGAAATAACAAGCAGAAGTAATGCTTCAACAAACAACTTTAATGCAGCAGCATACCACTCACGCTCTGCTTAGGACAAATTTCCGCCGCTTTTGCCAGATCCGCCGCTTCGCCATAATGAGATGAATGGAATGCAACCCGAGGTGGTTGGGGTAGATTTGGCTTTCTCTCTCTCTCTCCTCTCTCATTCTTTCTATATATTGTAAAGAGGAGCTTCTTTTCAAAGGTCGAACATTTTTCTGTTTTGCCTCTCCCTTCTTCTCCTCAAAGCAATTTGTGGAGTTCGAACCTCTCATTTGAACTCGTAATACTATTCTCGCCTCATGGCATTCTCGTAGTGTATTGTATCAATCTTTGGAGCAAGTAATGCATGTCTCGTGGATGATTCTCACCCCCTCTCTCGTGTTCATTTTTGCATCCTCCTCGGTCTTTCACCGCAGGTTTTGTCATCTCGTGCATGATCTTATATCACATTCAAATGGTTTCGTGTTCACCGGAAAATAGGTGTTCTTCATTCCTGCATCACCTCTATTAGCTTAGATTTATTTTATGCATCTTCTTACCTTGTCTCCTCGCATTAGATTAGGTTTTGAGAAAACCCTCTCGCATATTTCGTGTGCATCTCGAACAGAGGAATAGGAACCAGCCTTCTCTCGGAGAATCCTTTCTCATTTTTCAAGTCCCACATTTACAAAGGTCCCACACTTTGGAAAAGCTCAATGTTGTGCATTCACACCAAATGACATTGCCTTAGAAAAGTAGATCCATAGGTCATTTAGGGGTGCTATGAATTTGCACTAACAAGTCTATGTTGGAGAAAATGGTTTCCTATGAATTTGATAAAAATATTGTTAATGTATATTAATGGATACCTATTTTTGATGGTTTCCCTATCCAAAATTTGATAATATATGCAAAGGTGAAGAGAACCATCCTTATTTTTAGAAAAAAAATCATATGAGATCATCAAGGTGACACACTAGACCTAATTAACTCCTTGCTTAAAAATTCATGTAGTTGAGCTTTTAAATATACTAATTCTATCATTGTCAATTGATATTGAGATCGAGAAACAATTTCTACTCCAAGAACTAAATCAATTGAGATGTCAAATTCCCTCTTTGGTGGAATTCCCGATAAATCCTTGGGAAAAATAACTCGATAATAAAAATAATAAAGGATACTATTCTACATTTGATCCATTTGTCTCATCAAATTCAACCACATGCAATTCGTAAAGTATGCAAACCTTCTTGTGAGATTTCCTAAGATGTATTGCTGAGATCTTCCCAAGTATTATCTTATTATTTATACTTTAAATCACCATTGAGTGGCCATAATCATCAAGGCACTCTGTCTTCTTTATATAACAATGAACCTTAGCTTTGTGCTGGATTATCTAGTTCACCCCCTAGAATGACATCATATGAGCCCAACGAAGCCACATACATGTTAACTTATGTACAAAATTCCATAAAACATAAATATTCCTAAAAAAATCATCCCTATACCATGTGCTCTACCTTATTGCCATATTTCATGGTCCAAGACCTTTTCATGTACTCATCTCTTCTAGGAACTTTTGATAATAAAGAAGGAGAAATGAAACATTTAGTAGAACTAGTATCAACTAAAATAACATTTGTTAAACTTAACAATGTACCCTTTATTTTAATAGGTGTGACTTGGTGCTCAACTTGAATATTGTCAAAATTTTCATGAGTCCTTTCACGAAAGGCTTTATGTTTTTTAATGTAATAATTTACCACGCTGGATTATCTATAAAAATTATTAGCATAATGGTTTCCTCCAAACTTAAAGAAATCTCCAGTGGTCCCTTCTACCCAATTGATTTATTTTCATAATTTTTTTCTTAGGAGTATTTACAAGAACTAGTATCAACTAAAATAATAATGCTTAAATCAAACAACATACTCATTATTTCAATAGGTGTGGCTTGGTTCTTAGCTTGAAGATTGCCAACCGCCGCATGAATATCTTTTTAGAGGGATTCATTTTGGTCATGTAATAATTTAAATCCCTAGATTATATACAAAAATATTAGCATAATGGTCTCATCTCGCATTTAATGAACCCTCCACATGGTCGCCTTCCGCCTAAATGATTTACTATTACAATTATCTTTCTTAGGAGAATTTCCTTGTTTGTTGAATTTTTATTTACTTATAGAGTTTCCACCCTTGTACTTATTTTAAAGTCTTTCTCGTTACTTATTCTCTCCTTTACACCAATTCTTGTTAAAATTAGAAGTAGATTGATTTCCTCTTTTCCTCTCGCATGTCGGGACATAGCTCAAAGTTTTTTTCTAGTTTGATAGTATTTTCAAACAAATGGCCCATGGTCTACAACCCATGTACATCAAATTATCCTCATATAATGAGGTTTTAAACCCATGATGAACTTACAAATGTAAAATGTCTTATCCTTTTGTTATCGAGGAACACATTTGAGAAGCCTTGTGAACTTTTCCTAATATTTAGTCACTTTCAAGTCTTCCTAATGAATATTTTGAAACTCCGTCATATTCTAATCAAAGTATAGTTACAACAACCACCATTTCCGAATAATGCGACAAACTATTCCCAATTCTTCATAGCTAATACCAAGCCCATCTTATATTTCTTGTTGTCCCACTATGCCAAATCCTCTTCAAAAAGATGGTATAATCCTCTTTTTCCTTGGTTTCCCATGAGAAATCATATATTTAGAAATATTTCTCCATTTCACTTAACCATGACGCAACACCATCCCAAAGTTTGGTTATTTAAAATTTTGGTGGGATTATTTTCTTAATATATTTGACTAGTTGATTAGCAAAATGAGCCTTCTTAGCTATGATATAATCATGGTGTTCCTTTTCAGGGTCAGAACCTTCATGATCATATTGATCCTCATCATTTTCATCCTCTATTTCCTTTTCCCTACTATCTTGGTTCCCCTCTTCATCATATTCTAGACCATGGAATTCTTGTTATAATGCAACCATGTGATCACGAGTAGCATTCAACATCGAAAGAATGTAATCAAGTTTTGATGTTTGTGAAGCGACATTTTTGTGTCAATGTTTCCCTAATTAACATTAACAGACCAAAGTTATAATCTCAACTATGATACCAAAATATAATCGAATAAGTTACACAAATGATAAATTAAGGGATTTTTAAATTAATTAATTAATTATGTTTAGTTTTAATTAAATTGATTTATAGTAATTTATCTTACTTAATTTCCATTGTTTAATTTACGAAGGAATAACTTGATTTTTTCTAGTGTTATGTTAATTAAGGTGCAACTTATACATCCACTTGTAAACTCTTATACAAGCCATTTGGTTATTTTCAAAATGAAAAATATAATTTATTACACCTTAATAATCCTTTATATAACACCAATACACAAATGAAAGTACTAATTTTATCGATTATAATAAACAAGAAAACTAATCGTAGAAGTGATTAAATAATACTAAAAATATTAAATACAACTATAATATTCAAGACTTCTATCTTGAATTTCAGTGCAATTGAGGGAGAATATCATCATAGCATTTGACCTCCAAACCGCAAACCACAAGTGATCTAGTTTCATAATCTAAAATTGGATAATGGCCCTTCCCTTCAACAAAAGGAGTAGAAATGGGCATCCATCTCATAATAAGTTAGTAAATAGAGAACCACTTGTTTAATAACTTCTACAAAGAGGACATGCATTCAACCAAATAAAATAGGAAATCCACTATCATATTGGTTTTTAAAACATCATGTAACTATAGGAAACAATAAATATAAATTGATGATAAAAATCACACTACTTAAAAAAACATTCTATACTACCTAGGTAGTACAATATCTTAGTGTTTACAAAAACATATCAGATAGGTCTGCATACACATATAACCATCTAAAACACACTGCTATAATGGATGAGGATAGGAGGATGGACTCAAGAAGAGAAGAGATCCCCTTCTTGACCCCATATTTTTCTCTAAGGTCAACACAAGAAACAAATAACTCCTACACAAACAGGTGCATGTATGCAAGTCCACGTGCTCAGATTTTTAAAAACAATAAACTATTTAAAAAATAGAGATAAATAGAAGGTTCAAATTAAAAATACAAGGTTTCATACTTCATAATGGTGACTACTAGTTTATAAGTTAACCATTAAGAAATTGCATTAACCGCCAATCATACATTCCATATATTCTAAGTCATAATACGGACCAGGGAAAAATATAAGAAACCCGCAAAAAATTGTAATAATGAAGGCGAATATTGGTATATAAATATTCACACGGATGAAAATTATGATAAAGAAAAACATAGATTTAGTGAAAAAGAAAAAAATACATAAAAACAGTCATAGAAGAAATGGTGAACCTAGTCTTAATTCTCTAATTTTTAAAACGGTTTTGTGAATGGCCTTTGGCAAAAGTCCTCTCATGGGAAATTATCTTTGTTTTTCTCACTTGATGTTCTAACATAATAGCTTCTTGTTTATTTATTGCTTCTATCCCTTCAAAATAAATATAATAAGAAAGATTGTGGAAGGTTTAAATTCATCCAATTTATTCCACATGTAACGCATTAGCTCTATACATTGTTAGAAAGTTAGTACAAGGATGACGATTTAAGGAAAATCACATTAAATGGTAACATTGATGATGACTATGTGTTATTTATCGACATTCCATCATCTACGTGGTTTAACAAAGTGAAAATACCTCTCAAACTTTTGGAAAGGAATCACCAATTTTTGTGAAATATTTGTTTTGATGGATTTTTGACTAGATACAAAGATGTTAATTTCCTTTTAGGACCAAAGAAAAGTGAAAATATGTTCTTACTTTGCAATATAAAATATTTCATTCAAAATTTCCTTACTCATTTGCCTTATTCAAATTAACATTGTTAGTTTAAGAGTATGATAGTTATAAATTTTACATAGATGGTTTCATGATTCATAAGCTTTCTTGCATAGTAAAATGAGGTATCTATTGGGGCCCTAACCCTTGAAAATTATGCACATCTTGTTGTGAAATAAAGGGAGTATTTGAAGGTATGAGCACATAATAAATAAAAACAGAAAATAATATTCTTCAATCTATTATTTCTGCTAATACAATGGCTATTATATAGCCATGGAGGTAGAAAACTACCTCCTACAAAATAGGGAACAAATGACCTGTTTATAACAATACAGGTGTAAAAAATCATATAGTGTATATATTGTTGGTTATAAAAAATATATATGACTAATGTTTAATAAATAATTACTACCATAATTAATAATGTGAACACTAGATTATTCCTAACATTCACCCCCTTAGTGTGAACATTATTAATAGCTAATATTCACCCCCTTAATGTGAACACAGGGAAAACCATATTTTGAATAAGTTCAACCAACTTTTGAAAGAACTTCTTAGACTAGGTAAAAACTCCATAGATTATCTCTTTACCCTCGTAAAGGCGTAGTGACGAGCTGAATTATGCAGGAATACTCCCTACCTCTTTGGGTTCATGTGGGACTTTCCCTTCCTCTTAGGGCGCCCGAATTCTGGATCTCCAAGATCCACAAGCTTGGCACTAGCTGGATAACCATCCCCGATCCTACCTCGTAATCTTCTCCTACTCCCAAAAAGTGAGTTTTCTGAAAACATGAATCTTCCTTAAATTCTAAAAAGGGGTTTATTCAACAAACCAACACATTGCAAACAAGAACTTTGAAATCACATCATAGTGAAAATCGTGCAATCAAAAAATCCACCAAACCATCTATGCAGCCCCATCATTAATGACTAATCGAGGTCACTGATCGACCTCTAACCTCCATTTTCCTCCATCCTCCCATGAGAATCTACTAACTCATCCATATTTGATCATGGAGCTCAATTACAACTCAGACGTCGAATTCCTTTTCAAAATGTGTCTCATGCGAGACAATTTTTTTTTTTATAGTTTTGACAACTTGAATATTTTGAATAGGTAATAAACAAATATCCTAAAATCACCTATTTTATTAACATGACAATAAAATGATGCTTTTGCCACATCGACGATGCAAAAATAATTTTTCTAATCGTTTCGACTCTTTTGACAAAAAATGACACATTTTAAAACCGACTCGAAGGATACTTTGACAATGCGGTGATGACAAAGACTCTATGAAATAATTTTGATAATAATGACAAAGTACAAATTGACCTAAAAATAATTACTCAAATAATGACTATTGACTATAGTCATAACTATTAAAAGAAATCCATTTGATCGGTTGAATTTTTTTAGTGACATTTAAATCTCTAGACTCTAAATGACACTAGATGATACAATATTGACACATTATTTTGACAACTATTAAACAAGTAATATTAAATTACTTTTTCTTATCACAACAAGACATATTTACATATTGAATGACTTTATTGAGAATTTTACTTATTTAATGAATGGTCTTATAAAATTTTGAATTCTAACAAATAATTTACATAAATATAGTAAAATATCTAGAAGAAAACACATAATACGTGGAGGTATAACCATATAAATGACTAGATTAGATTGTGTGAAGAGTATAAGGTATTGATGCCAAGGTAAATGCACATGCATAACTGTGATGTCGTGGGGTAAAATTTGAATACTAGAGGTGATGAATGAAAGAAAATTAATTGTCTCCAAGAATTTATCTCTAGATCTAAAGGATTTAACAAATGCACATATCTTGCAACTCATTCATAGATCTCATTTACATGATCCACCATACATATTACCTCTGATTTTACACAAGCCACAATTTTCCTACCATCCTGTTGCTAACCTAACAATACCCATGCTATGATGATGATGGAAATCATGAATGCTATGATCAATCCCATCCTTGCTGGCCATTTTTTGGTTGTGTCATCATTGATGTCAACCCAATTGATGGAAAAGGGTGTCATGTAATAATTATATTCCCCATGAGGTGTTTTTCTAATGTCAAGTATGAAGGTTGATTGGTAGTGTAGAGTTTTGATGCATTTAGTGTAGTCATGGTGCATGATTGAGTGAGCTAACTCACCGCTTGAGCTCTCTAGAATTGGTTTGATGTTTTCATGAGGTAATACATGGTATATGAGGTTTTATACAAGTGTCCTTGAGTTTGCATGATGTCGGTAAGGTCGGGTTCATGGGTTATCAACATTGAGTCGTGTCATTTCAGCTTGCTTCTTGCCCCGGAGCATGCAAAATGAGGTACATGTATGAGATTTGGACCAAATATTTATTTTTGGACCATGGTATCAACATGGTGGAAGTGTAACCGAGGTGTATGATAAGCTCCGTGTCCGCATTCATTGGTTTGATGCATTTACGGGGTCCTTGGGAAGTGAATAATGAGAAATAGGTAGGTAAGCATAGGTAAATGAGGTTAGCTGGAGATTTTGAGAGATATTTGGGATAGATGGTGAAAATATAAAGTTATATCAGGTTTTCATGGTGCTTCATGCCAAATTTTAGGTCATTCTGAAGAATATTTTTGAAGATATGCAAGTTTTGGAAAAACTGGGTAAGTTACAATGTATTTTTAAAGCAAAAGTGAACCTTTCGATGCTCGTTGTGAACTATATTATTTGCATGGGGACATAAGATATTTGATATAGATTCTAAGGTCATTTATGAATATTCAAAAATAATTAGGTTGTTTTATCATCACATTTTTATGAACGATCGTTAAGAAGACAAAGTGGTTTGAAACCCTAGCTAAACCATAGCTAGGAGAAGCTTGCAAAAAGTGAGTATATTAGCCCAGTTTTGATTGGTTCATAAAAAGTGATGATTTTATATTGTAGAGGACTCTTCTATATTTGTAAAAATGTATTATAGAGCATGTGGTGATATGTGGGCCCCACCCAAAAATGCAAGTTTATGAAGAGTTACTGATTTGAGGAAAAGTTTGACAAATGAGGTGATGGATAAATTGCCATTTATGATGGACATGGAGTTAATTTATATGTCCATAGAGGTTTCAAGTCATAGTTGATGTGAAATAGTGAAAGTTGTGCCCTATTTAGGAGGACCAGCTTTTGGGGTAGTTTGAGCAAATTTTCAGTAAATTGAGATTAGAGGAGCTACAGGGGTTAGGACTCCATTCAATTTTTTTGTGAATTTGATTTAGAGACCTTTCCAATGATATATATATATCGATAAAGTATGAAAAATTTAAGACTTATTTTATGAGGATTAATTTCTGGAGGATGCTTTGATTCTAATAGGGTGCATGTATCTACATAAGGTAAAGTGATAATTATGATTTGTTAAATCTTGATGAAGGATGTTTATAGCTTATACACAATGTATAAGTTTTTTCCATACTTTGGTTACATGTGTAAGTGAGTTTTGGTATAATGGAGCATGTTGAGCTAAATGTTAGTTCTTAAGTCCTATAAGGGTGGAAAAGTAGTTTACAGAGATAGACTGGTTAATGTTGGGGTGTGGATAATGTTTTTGGTCTTCTGGAATCAACATTGAAGTGTTGGAGTTTGAATGGTTAAGTTTGGAGACTTCAGAGAATTCTGCAGAATCATGTGTTATTTTTTGTGCCGCTTTAATTGTTGCATATTTACTTTAAATCAAGGCGGTGAATCAAATGTTGTCACAGTGACGAATTTTCATTCGTAAGAAGTTGAGAGGTCACGAATTTTTCAAATGAATTTTTCTAGGGTCAGTTATAGAACTTCCTAGAAGGATTGTAATATTATAAATAGAGGTATTAAGGGCATCCTAATATATCTTGAGTGATCAAAAAGATCTAGGAGTCTTAGATGTGGTTTAACATCTTTGGGAATTATGTTGTGAGTTCATGAGTGATTGTTGTGCAATTGTAATTGAGAGAAGAATCTGATAGTAAAATCTGAGCAAGTTTTTGGTAGACGTAGCCCACATTGGATGAACCACATTAAAACTTATCTTTTTTTCTTTTCTACATTATTTATTTATGTTGTTATATTTATGAAAGTACGTAGATATGCTAAATAGTTCCCTAATAATGTGATTTGAGGAATGGTTTTTGTATATTTTTTCTCTAATTCCTAACAACCGGTATAAGAGATTTGGTGGTTTTTTTGCTGAGGTGGTAAATCACAGGGAAAGTTTAGGTTGAGTGGGAGCTATGGCAGATAAGGACAGATCGAGGGTTGAGAAGTTCAATGGGATGAACTTTAGTTTGTGGAAGATACTTGATGGAGGATTGCTTGTATTATAAGGACGTCCATGTTCCTTTGGCTGGAAAAGGAAATAAATCTACATCCATGTCAAATGAGGATTGGGAGTTGCTGGATAGAAAGGTGATCGAGGAAATTTGGTTATGTCTGGCATTTTTGGTTGCTTATAACATATCACAAGAGAAGACCATGAAAGGTATCATGAATGTGTTGGGAATTTATATGAAAAACCTTCTGCCTCTAATAAAATATTTTTGATGAAAAGGTTATTTAATATAAGGATGTTTGAGAATGGTTCTGTTGCTGATAATTTGAATGAATTTAATATGGTTTTGAGTATGTTAAACTTGGTGGAAAATGACTTTGATGATGAGGCGAGGGATTTATTGATTTTGTGCTCCTTTCTAGATAGCTGGGATAAATTCATTACGGTTGTAAGTAATTCAATCTCTAAAAATTCAAAGTTGAAGTTTGAAGATGTGATAGGTGTTATCCTGAGTGAGGAAATGCAAAGAAAGAGCTTCGGGGATTCTTATACTTCTAGAAACACTTTGACAGTGGAGAGAAGAGGGAGAAAAAGAATAGAGGGAAAGATAACCATGGGAAGTCAAATGATCACGGAAGGTCAAATTCCAAGAGCAAGTTGGAATGTTGGACTGTGTGGGAAGGTTGGTCATGCTAAGAAATATTTCTGGGCTCTTCGGGATAAGAAGAAGAAGAAGGAGGAAACTAAGGAGGTAAATGTGGAAGCAGGTGATGTTTATAAGGATGACTTAATTCTTTCTTTAGATAATATTGTTGAGTCTTGGGTGTTAGATTCAATGTCTTCTTTCCATGCCACCACACATAGACATTAATTTACTTGAGTCTATTCAAGGTGATTTTGGACATGTATATCTTAGTGATGATGAACCATTCAACATAGTAGGGAAATGTTGTGTTTGGGTGAAAATGGAGAATGAGAACTCATGGATATTTAAGGACGTCGGCATGTGCCTAAGTTGAGATGGAACTTGATATTAGCGGGTCTCACTGGGAAGTGATGGCTATACAATTAGTTTTATAGTGGATTCTTGGAAGGTTATCAAGGGATATCTTGTGGTTGCAAGAGGTAAGAAAACTGGTACTTTGTATTTAACCAGTGGTGTTGATTATTGTAATTTAGTTGTTATAGATGGAGATAAAACTTTGTGGCACTAGAGACTTGGTCATATGAGTCAAAAGGGTATGTAGATTACAAAGGACATGTTGCCTGGATTATATGAGTTAGATTTGGAATTATGTGAGGATTGTGTTTATAGGAAACAAAAGCGGGTGAGATTCCTCAAGGTTGGAACTACCAAGAAGGAGATTAAGTTGAGTCGATGCATACAAATGTACGGGGTAAGTTAAGGAAAACTCTATTGGTGGTTCATGTTATTATGTCACTTTCATTGATGATACAACTAGAAAAGTTTGGGTATATGGCATTAGAAAGAAATATGATGCGTTTAAAACTTTTACAAGATGGAAATCCTTGGTTGAGAATGAAATAGGTCTCAAGTTGAAATGTCTCGGGTTGGCTAATGGAGGAGAGTATCAGAGCAATGAATTTCTTGATTAATTTTCAGTAAATGGGATCCATAGGAAAAGGATGGGTTCGAAGACTCCATAAGAAAATGGAGTGTCGAGAGAATGACTAGGATAATCATGGAGCGTGCTAGGTGCATAAGGTTACATGTGGGGCTGCCACTCATGTTTTTGGTGGAAGCAATGAGCACATACATTTATTTGATTAACATATGACCCTTTATGGTCTTAAACAGAGGTATACCCGAGGAAGCTTGGTCCGTAATAAAATTTATTTACTCATTTCTTAGAGTATTTAGATGTGAGGAATTTTTTCACATTGATAAAGATGATAGGACCAAGTTAGAGGATAAGTTTGAGAAATACACCTTCTCGGATATGGTGAGGATGAATTTGGTTTCGTTTTTGTATTCTTAAGTAAAAGAAAATATTTCACTCTAGAGATATTGTCTTTAATGAAAAATTCATGTATAAAGATCATTAGCGGGAACAAAAACAAGAATTAAAGAAAGAATACACAGTGTTAGAGGACATTGTGGATGAAAAGGTGTCCAAGGGGCTGGTTTAAGTGTAGCATGTTCTAGAACAACCAGTTCAGGAACCTACTCATAAGGAAGCCCAAAATCCTGGGGTGAGAAGGTATTCTAGGGTAAGAAGGGAATCTGAACATTTTAATCCATTTTTGAATTATTTATTGCTCATTGACAATGGAGATCCAGAGTGCTTTGAGGAAGTAGTGTAGGTGGATGCCATGAAAAAGTGGAAGAAGGCCATGGATGAAGAGCATAGATCTCTTATGGAGAACAAGACTTGGGATCTGGTGGAGCTACCCGAGGGAAAGAGAGCATTGTAGAATAAGTGGGTGTACAAAATCAAAGAGGAATATGAAGGAAGAAAAAAGAACAAGGCACGATTGGTGGTAAAGTAATTTTCACAAAAGAAAGGTATAGACTCTGATGAATTTTTTTCTCTTGTTGTTAAAATGACTTCTATTAGGACTATTCTTGGTTTAGTACCAGTAGAAGACTTTCACTTAGAGCAGTTGGATGTAAATACTACATTCCTTCATGGTGAGTTGGAGGAGGAATTGTATATGCAACAACCACATGGTTATGAGATCAAAGGGAAGGAGAAGTTACTGTGTAAATTGAAGAAGAGCTTGTATGGTCTGAAACAATCTCCACAATAGTGGTACAAGAAGTTTGACAGTGTTATGCAGGAACAGGGTTACTCCAGTGTCACTCGGACCATTGAGTGTACATCAAGAAGTTTATTGATGGTAATTATATTATTTTGTGTCTCTATGTGGATGATATGCTCATTACAGGGAAGAACATATAGGAAATAAAGGTACCCAAGAAGCAATTAGGTGACTCCTTTGCTATGAAGGATTTGGGAATAGCAAAGAAAATCCTTGATATGAGGATAACTTAGAACATGAAGGAGAGGACGTTTTTATTATCTCAAGAAGAGTACATAAATAAGGTCTTGGAGAGGTTTAGTATGCAGGATGCTAAACTAGTTGGTACTCCTTTGGCAAGTCACTTTAAATGATCAAATAAGTAGAGTCCCAAGACCAAGGAGGATAGAATATAGATGTCCAAGGTACTGTACTCATCGGTGGTTGGCAGCTTGATGTACACTATCATATGCACTAGACCTGATATTGCCCATGTGGTGGGATCAGTGAGAAGATTTTTGAGTGATCCATGTAGAGAGAATTGACAGGTAGTGAAGTGGATCCTTCAATATTTGAGAGGGACCATGGGAGTAACATTGTGTTTCGGTGGATCAGACACTACATTGCATGGCTATGTCGATTTGGACATGTCATGAGATTTGGACAATAGGAGGAGCATGATAGGTTATGTATTTATGGTTGGTGATATAACAGTGAGCTGGATTTCATGGTTACAAAAGGTTATGGCTTTGTCAACCATAGAGGTTGAGTATATTGCTTCCACATAAGAAAAGAAGGAGATGATTTGGATACAACATTTTCTTGATGAGTTGGGGCATAAGTAGGAAGTTGGGAGACTACACAATGATAGTTAGAGTGCTATTCATTTGGATAAGAACTCGCTTTCCACTCTAGGACGAAGCACATTCAAATTGAGATATCATTTCATCAGTGGAAGCTTTGGAATAAGATAAGTTGAAGTTGGAAAAGATTTATACCACTTAGAATCCTATGGATATGATGAGCAAGGCTATCATAAGGAGAATTTAAAGTTGTGTTCAAATTTGGTTGGCCTTCATGCATGATAATAAAGGGTTGATAACTTTTCTCAAAGGGAAACAATCTCCAAGTGAGAGATTGTTGGGGTGTGGAGGTTGTTTTTGGTCTTTTGGAATCAGCATTGAAGTGCTGGAGTTAGAAAGGTTAATTTTGGAGATTTTAGGAGCATTTTGAAGTCATATTCTATTTTCGTGTTGCATAATTGATGCGTATTTTTGTTAACTCGGTGGTTAATCAAATGTTGTCACAATGATGTATTTTCATTTGTGAGAAGTCAAAGGTCACGAATTTTTCAAGTCATGAATTTTTATAGGGTTGGCTATAGAACTTATTAGAAGTATTGTAATATTATAAACAAAGGTATTAAAGGCATCCTAATATATCTTATGTGATCAAAAATATCTAGGAGTCTTACATGTGGTTTAACATCTTTGGGAATTCTGTTGTGAGTTCATGAGTGATTGTTGTGCAATTGTAACTGAGAGAAGACTGTGATAATAAAATCTAAGCAAGTTCTTGGTGGACGTAGCCCACATTGGGTGAACCATGTTAAATATTGTCTTTTATTATTTTGTGCATTGTTTATTTATGTTGTTATATTTCTGCAAGTACATATCTACTAAATAGTTTCCTATTGTTGTGATTTTAGGAATTGTTTCCGCATATTTGTTCTATAATTCCTAATAGTTGAAGGACTTAAAATTTGAGTTTGAAATATTTATTATATGTTATGGAAATTTAATTTAGATATATTTAAAATAAATTATGGATTTTATCTTTATGAGGTGTTTTGGTCAGTCATTCAGGTCATTTTGTGAAGAAGTTTGTATTGACAGCTTTTAAGACATGGTTGTTCTTGTTGAGAAATGGAGTTTTTGATGCATTATATTATTGATGTGAAGCTTTATATCACCTATAAATTGAATAAGGGTGAATTTTTCATCCAATGAATTTATTTCGAGGTCTTGGAAGTGAAAAAAAGTGTGTATATGAGTTGAGTTTGGAAAATAGGTTTTTGTGCAACATGTTTTGGTGAAGACAAAAGTGGATGTGGATTGAGCAGGTGATTGTTTAAAGAGCTATAACTTTCTTTTAAGTTTTATATAGGTTATTCCATTTAAAATGAGTGGTAAAATGTGACATTTGAGGTGCTCATGGGTGATTTTGATGCGTAAAGATGAAATCAAGATGTTGATAGCAATTGTTTAATGAAGGTAACGAGCCATTGGTCACATTAAACAAAATAATTCAATTGGTTCATGATAATTATGACCATGTATGATGTTTAAATGTTATTTTAAACATGTTTGATGAATTTTAAATCATGACTAAAAATATTTTTGGGATTAGGATATTTTTGTCATTCCAATGCAAGGGTTTTGAGGATTTTTGGTGCATGGATGAAGGGTTTTGGCATGAGGCTGACCTATATGGGTCATATATGACCATTATAATGGATGTATTTTGAATATTTTAAAGGTTTATGGGTGGAATTTATCATGAATTACTGACCTACTTTGGGTTAAAAAGTTTAAATTCATATAAAAGTGAAGTTTGAGCTCATTTGGTGAGCTAGTCTTGCAAGGGGGAGAAGTGTGACCTAGAGGAGAGTATTTTGCAGTTATGAAGGCATTATTTGAAGTAATATTAGATTTTTTTAGGTCAAGGATATTTTCACAGCATGTGTGAAATATATTATAAGTAATACAAGTTGAGAAAGAAGAAGAAATAACAAGTTTGAAGACTTAGGGTATGAGCTAGGGTTTGTGAGTTGAATATGTGATCTATGTCGGTTGTGGCAAAGAGAACAATCATAGATCAAAAAATTTTAGGAGGATGAGTTTGTGCTTAGTCATACTAGGGGGTTGTATCCTCCTTTTAGAGTTGGTGCTTCACTAAATTAGGGGTTGGTGCTCCTTGTAGGGTTGGTGCTCTATTAAACTAGGGGTTGGTGCTCCTTGTGAAGTTGGTGCTTCAATAAATTTATTTGTTGTGTGTAATATAAAAAAATTAATGGTTTTTCTTCCCAGGAGGGTTTCCCACTTACATATGGTGTTCTTGTGTTGTGTACTTTATTTCATGCTCTTGTGATTGATGTTGCATATCTTAATAAGCACACATGGTTATGAATGATGTATGGAAAATATAATTCATGAATGTATGGTTTAATTAATGAAGTAATTATTTTTAGGAATGATTCACCCCCTCTCACCCATTGTGCTTCCAATAATCTTTACACTTTGTGCCAATCATTGTTCCAAAGATTATCAAAGGATTTTGTTCTATACTCTCTTTGAAAGACTTGCCCATCTAGAGAGAAAATTTTAACTGAAAAATCATACCTTGTCCTAATGCTTTAAATTTATTCTTCACAATATTGGTTTAGATAATGAACCACCCAAACATCAAATGCATTACTATGAATTTGGATGCTATCATTTTCCGTGTGTTGTCTCCCAAAATCAACTAATCACAAATATTCATGCATAGAATGATGTTTTAATTTCTTGATATCACAATTCCTTCAACAACCGAATAGTTATAGAGCATAAGTTTGATGTTATCGAGGCTATCTGGGGCTTATGCATACTATCTTTAAGAATTTATGGAGTGCTCGGACCATAAGAATCCTCCACAAGGGCATATAATGTAAAAATACCTTAATTTATACAAATATACGCATACAAATTCACCACAAAATATTTTGACCATGAATCAGGGCAACATATAGACATGAAGCTACCCCGAGAATTTTATCGAAAATCCATTTCTGGATACTAGTTGAAGGTATGAACACATAATAAATCACATCGAAAAACAATATTCTTCAATCTATTATTTTTGCTTAATAAAATGGCTATTATATAGCCATGGAGGTAGGGAAACTACAAAATAGGGAACAAATGACCCATTTATAACAATACAAGTGTAAAAATTATATAGTGTATATATTGTTGGTTATAACAAATATATATGACTAATGTTTAATAAATAATTACTACTGTAATTAGTAATGTGAAAACTAGATTATTCTCAACAATATTATATCATTGACTGAAAATTGTACAATCTAAAGACACCAATATTGACATGATGACATATGACCCCAAAATACAAACACATTAGGAAGTATGGATCTTCAAATATGAGTGAGAGGACCATAGGCTAGTTGATCGCTGCATTCACCTCCTCATTTACACCAAATTCCTTCGTGAAACAAAGGACACAAATGGAAAACTCAAGGTATAAAGTAATTTTAATTCTCTCATGGAACTCTAGATAATCATCCATGGCCCCAAAAAATACTTGATTTTGTGAATGTAGGACACGTTCATTCCCATATTGATCATAATACTACAAGAGGGATGAGGGTCACTTAAAAACTTCAAAATTTGAGTCTTCCCTTCATTAGTGGCCAGTCAATATCTCATCAATCTTCCACCATGAAATAAGGTTCATTTACCTTTTCCTCTTACCATACGTGATTCTGAATTCTTCTTGGCCAGGCCACAATAACATTCTTATATTTAAAATACTTACTATATATTCATTATAATAATTTAACCTTTTTGTCAAATGATGAATGACTTATGTTAACAAATCTTCATGAGTAATTTTACTTCCCCTCCCGAATGTTCAAGGTGATAAATTTCCCAAATAGATTTCAGTGTCAATGATGTGGGTGAAATAATTTTTGAATAAAATCTTCTAAAAAAAATTATACACAATAAAATGGGAGAAATACTACTAACCTAGCTAGAAAACCAAATTTGATATTGCCAATACCGAGAAGTCCTCAACCAACTCCACAGATTAGAAGAATAATTGTTATTTAGACTCACCGATACAAAAAATATTACACAATAAAATTCATGGGATATTTTCCATAGTGAGTGATTAGAAACAATAGACCTTGGTAAGAAAATTTTAGGGATACCATAGAATCGTAGAAAAAGTGAGAAATTAAATTCGCATACATTCATAACTTGTACAATCAACCAACTACACACACATAATTTTTATGATTCTATGATCAAAGTATCCGATAAAATTAATGATAATTCACCACATCTTGAAGATTCAAACATTGTGCATTCAATTTGAATTCAAGTTAACTATGAAAAAATAGAAAAGTGTAATTGAAGTTGGTCTTAATTTTTGAGAAATAGCTATTACTAAAATTAGGATTTGATTTATCATGATAAAAGTTTTATATTTGAGACAATATTTACATCCACATAATCCCCTAAAATATTGTTTCAAAAATGATAAGATTTTACATTCGTGGAAAGCTACATTTTTAGTTATTGGTAAATAAGGGAAAATTAATAGGGGCCCAAATTTGCTACATCAAAAGGGATCACAAGCATAGATAAAACCATAAATTAAAAACTAATACAAAAGCACAATTAGTGCTGCCAAGAAGCCAAAAGAAAATGAAAAAGCAACCAAAGAACAACAAAATAGACCAAAGGGATTTATTGGGACATTTCAATAATGTCTTCCTTTATTTTAAACAGATGACTCCAAATCATTACGAAGTACCAAAAACCCATCACTCTTTCCCCAATAAATGGAATCCTTATTCTTCTTCTTAGGATGATCTAGGAGCTCTTGGTTGGAAAGTAACTTAATTAGATTGATATGGGAAATAGAACTCTCTAATGAAATGTTAATGAAATTAAAAATGACATTGATCCTATGATCCATATTTTCCATCTTCATTATTTGAGGTCAAAGGTGCTTAATTCTATATCATTTGCCATTATTTTTAATACCTTCAATGTCCTTTCCCATATCAAAATATTTTTAATGCGTGTGACGTCGCCTTTAATTTATTAACCCAATATGCATGAATTGAAAAGAAAAGAAAGGCTCTAAGTTCCAACGTGGATTAGAAATGAGTGAGTAATAAATGTAGATTATATATGGTTTTGACACCGTGACAAGTATATATGGTTTTGACAAGTCTAAATGATTATGATGTTGACATTTGAAATGATTTTGGGTGCTTTTAGATGAAATGGTTTCCAATGAAATGAAATATTTTAATAATGTCCACGAGACTAAAGAGTCTATGGGACCACAAAAACTGAGATTTTAATCAAATTTCAGACTCCTTTCAATATCTCGCTCTTCGGCTGTGAATCTTGAGGATGAAACCCGCGGTCGCTTGAAGCTTTGTTCCTTTGAAGAGTTCCTCTAGTCCGTCCACCTTCAAGTTGTTTTCATACTAGATACGAATATCATCATATGCCGAACACTCCATGACGAAATGCCATTCTGTCTCAACGACCCCTTTGCTGCAGAAAAGACAAATTCTCCTTTCCCAATCTTCCTTTGGAATAGTCCATCTACCAGTTTCGCATCGAAGATGATGTGATCCGGTCCTTAACTGAGCCACTAGAATCCTTGCTTTACCCCTGATAGCTGCCCCTAGATAAGCTTTTTCATCATGTTCCCCATTGGGATTGAATTCTCTGATATAATGTGCTTTCTTTCGACCAATCTGACCCGTCCACATGGCAGTCCTGAACTTTTCTGTCACATAATTTTTTATTTCCCTGTTGCTGTTAGGACATTCTTGCAAGTTGATGTCCCATTTGTTCATCCATTTAAAATTCTGATTCATCCAAGTTTTCTTTCTGCGTTCCAAAGTATAGTCCACAACTATTTTGGGCCAGCGAAGATTGTCCATGCTTTCAACTTTTTTCAGATAGCTTATCATCCGAGATATTGCCGAAGCTTCCAACGAGAAAGTACCTGCTTCAGCCAACAAGATCTCATAAGGAACAGTTGATTTGACTTTAAGGGTGCTTGTGATTAGATGTTTCTGGATTCTCTCTATCTGTCTCCACCCGTGATTTGACATGCTACTTCCCCAAACTTCGCAGCCATAAAGAACCACCGGAGTGACCAACAGTCCAAAAAGGGTTTTCTTAGTTTTCCAGTCCCAAAGTTCAGCTTTCCTGCACCTGTTTTGAAGTAGGTAGGATGCTTTCCAACCTCCCTGTATCCTTTTTGCTTTACAAGTCTCCCAGCTAAGTTTGTGGTGAAAGTCAATCCCAAGATACTTGTATTCATTGACTATTTCCAAAGGACTCCCTTCAAAAAGAAAGGTACCTTGTCTTTCCTTCCTTTTCAAGGAGAAAATCATGATTTTTGTTTTGCTAGTGTTCACTTGCATCCCGACTTCTTGGCAGAAGAGCTCTAGCGCTTTTAGTTGTTCCCTCAAACCTTGAGCTGTTTTTGAAATTAGGATAAGGTCGTCAGCATAAAGAAGTAACTTCACCACGTAACTAGCTAACTGAATACCTCCTCCCTCAGTTTTGTTTAACCATTCTTCAAGCTTATCAATGTATAGCCCAAATAAGGTGGGAGAAAGAGGGCAACCTTGCTTGACACCGATGTCACTGCCGAAACACTCGGACATACCTTCTCTGGTTCTGATTTTAGCTCTGACCTGCTCATACAATTTATGAACTGCTGCTCTAAATTCATCCGGAATCCCAAGCTCCTCCATCCTGTCCCAAAGTTTCTTTCTGGGCACTGTGTCGAAAGCTTTCCTGAAATCAACAAAACAACAAAAAGCTTCTTCTCCTTGTGTGTCCCAAACCTTCTCAATCAAATGTCTGAGAGTAATACAATGGTCAATTGTTGAATGTTTAGGCCGAAAACCCGCTTGCCCTTTTGCTCTTTTATCCTCTCTTTCGGCCCAACTGCTGATTCTCCGTTCTATCATGCCTCCAAAGAGTTTACCAAGAAGAGGGTTGATCATAATGGTGCGATAATTGGATGGGTTATTAATGTCACCACTTTTAAATAGAGGGATGACAACGCTAGTCGTCCATTCTGTCGGAAAGCCATTCTGGTTGACATCATTGAATATTTTTCTGATGTGTGGCGTGAGGACCTCAACTCCCCATTTTAGAAATTCAGCCTGTAGACCATCGATGTCTTGAGCTTTACCACTTGCTAGATTCTTGATGCCCTGCCTGATGTCTTCTGTCGAGAAAAGCTTAATCGAAGTCTCGATTATGGGAGGAATATCTTTTTGTTGAGGACGCTCATAAAGGTTCCTTGCATATTCTAACCAATGCTCACCTGTGATATTATTTTCTATGTATTTTTTCTTTTGTTGTAGCTCCTTCCAAAAACCTTTGGGGTTGTGTTTTCCAAGAGAAATTAATTTTGTCCTTCTCTTGCACACATAGCTTTCTTTTTTGTGTTGTACCAATCTCTCATAAGTCTTTTTATTTTCTTTGTTCATCCCACTTTCTTTCAAAGCTCTCTTGGCAGTTTTACACTCTTCATCATACCATGGGTTTGTCGGAAAAGTATTTGCCGCTCCCTTTCTAGGTTTAGATCTCTTACAAAAACTTAGAGCCTTCTGGATCAAGGATATCAACAGATTACTACGTATATAACCACTCATTCCTTTGTATGTCATGTTCTCTATATCCTTTCTCGTTATCTGAAATTGCTGCTTAAGGGCTGCAACAAATATTTCTTGGTTTTCTTTATTGAGAATGATTTTTCCCTGTTTTTGGAATGCCTTTTGCATGTGCTGAGCCTGATTCCTTTGTTGCTGATTGAAGACGGTCCCAAGCTTTATCAAGAGAGGACTATGATCTGATTTTAATTCGATAGGACAATCTCCGATTTCAAACTCAAGTATCGTGGAGATAAAACTTTGAGAACAAATTACATAGTCTACAACACTTTGACCATTGTATGTTTTACAAGTAATATTGCCTGATCTGGGCCAAGCCCTCATGCCATTGCAAATAACCATGTTGTATAAGCTACATAAGCCTAGAAGCTCAACTCCAAAATGTGACACCCCTCCACTACCGTCTTGAGATAATCTTTCCCAAAGCTTGTTCTCTTCTTCTTTAAGCCACAACGGATTGTCTTCACCTCCTTCCAAGCTAGTCAACTGAAGAGATTGGTTATTTGCAGTCCTCGCATTGAAATCACCCAATAGAATTATTTCTCCAGATGCACTGAAAATAGAAATGTCTTTTTTTATTGAAGCGTATGGGTCTTCGCTATCCAGATTTCTTCTCTTATATGTCTTTGAACCTTTCGGTGCAAAGTAACAGGCAGCTAATCTGATTGTTGTCTTGTCATCTGTTATTTTCAGCCATATGTATTGCTTATTTGGATCTTCTTTTTCCACTTTGACATTTGCGATCCATATTTCCCTGATTAATACTGTGATTCCGCCGTGGCCTTTCCTGTTTCATTCCCTTCGTTCCAAACTAAAATTTTCTTGTAACCTTCAAATTCTGGAACCTTGCAGCCTTCATGCTCATGCGTTTCTATAAGAATAATAATATCTTTCCCTTCTGCTATGGGCCCCAAACCCGGTCCTCTTCTCCATGGATAACCTCTGCAATTCCAGCTTACTATGTGCATGAATTCCCGTGGGGCCCCTAATTCCTATTTTCTGTTTGCAAAATGATCGCTGATTTGGGCTTTCCCATTTCTCATTTGTGCCCATTTTCCTGCTTCCCTTGCTTTTCTCACTTTCTCCCATTCTTTCCTTCGGTCTTCTTGTTGTGCGAATGTCAAATCTTCATCTAGATATATGTGTGTGCCTCTAAGAACGAGAGTTAGATGGAATTGCTAGTTCATTCATAAATCTCAATAATGTTTTTAGAGTAATATATTATATGAAAAGTATTTGAGAATAAAAAACATTAAATTTTGAAATTAAATTAATTAAATAGATTACATGTCAGTTTTACATCTAAAATCTAATTTTAAAAATATCCAATACAACTAGTCACAAAATCACATAAAATCCCCTCACATTAATAAATCAGAAACTCAAGAATCCAAAATTGAAATACTTTCAATATGTTTCATAACTTACATGCTCGAAAGAAAATTGTTATATTAATAAATTCATAATATATTAAAGGGTTTTTTACTAACCATATCAAATTATCAATATGGGGTTTAGGTTACTCTATGTACCTTTTAAATTAGGTTTCACATTACATAGTCAATTTTCAATATATGTTTTACATGCTAAATATTGGTTCTATCTTTAATTTTTTAGTGTTTAGGATGTCCTTTTTGTGTTATTAAGGGTAACCCATTCATGTCTAGGTTGTCTTTATTGTGTTAAGGTGACCCATTAGTGTATATGTAGTTTTATGAGTGTTTAGGGTCTAGCATTTAATATAAATACAATTTAACATTTAGGATGTAATTGTATAAAGATATCAATGCATAATGTGTCGTGCCCCAAAACACTAATGCAACACCCTAAGTTACAATCATGCAACACCATAAAAATACTATTAGGACACCATAAACACTAACCTAATAACTTAAAAATCAAGCAACACCCTAAACACTTTTGTTAAACCCTAAACACTAATGGGTCACTATAAATAACACAAAATTTTATACGACAACATAATCCTTAAAACCTAATGACTAAACTCTAAACACAAACCTTAAATCCCAGCCACTAATGTGACTCCCTAAAAATTGATGGATCACTATAAATAACACAACCTCCCTTGTTAATTCATTTCCTATATCTCTTGTGAATCTATGATGTAGTTGTAAATATCAATATGAATTTATTTTTGAGTGACTAATGTGAAACCCTAAAACCAAAAACTAGACAAGTTGAAGCCTAAACACCATAGGTCCACAAGTGGGACACACCGAGGTCCTAAACACCAAAACGACACTAAAAATCTAACACCCTAATGGGGAAATTTTATTAAGTTGAAACTTAACATTTAATTTTAAAAATTAATGATAACTTCAATTTAGGATGTGTTATTACCATAATACGTCCCTACTCTATTAAAAAGGTAGGGAACCCACTTGAAAGTTTAGGAAAATTATCTTAGGAAATATGGATGTTAAATCAAATCAAAATAAAATAAAGAGTCTAAAGAAACCTTGATAAGCTCTAGAAACAATCTATAAGATACAAGATGAACACCTTTCCAAATCTACATGTTTAGGAGATGCATACGGTATTGTTTCTTAGGCTTATTTATTGTCTTATTTTTTTTTATCAATAAATATGTGTTTTCAAAAGTATGTGGTAGTGTTTATGATGTGCGGGGATTATGAAAAAATAGACATGAAAATTTGGTATCTTCAAGGGTCAAACAAGTTTTAGAAACATGAAAGGACATTCATATGCCTTGAGTTTTCCCTATAAAAATAACATCAAATTTAATTAATATGAAATATATGTTGATGGAGCTATAATATGTTGATTCATAACAAGTGGCAATGATTGGTTCTATGGAATATTTTCAGACTAAATTCAAGATTATAAGTTCTATGTAGAGCTTGTGCAATCGATGGTCACCAATATTCCTTCACCGGTTCTAAGAAAATCCCGCACGATGGCTTTAAACTTGATGATACATGTCTCCCATGAGGAGAAAACATTTATGACCTCAATTTGTCATGCATCAACATATTTTAAAGACAAACTAAGATAGAGAAAATTGCATATGATACTAGCACCGATTCCGTTCGAAAAAATGTCACACATCGATAAAAATTAAAGACCATGTCGAGTCCAACTTATACTAAAACTGAAAATTATAATGCCAAGTCATTTATTTCAAAATCCTTAAGTATTGCGTGGTCATTAATGAGCTTAATGGTGCATGAATCAGTTGAATCGAAAAGGTTTGAGATAACTATAGTTGAGTCACATCTTCATTAAATGGCTATTTTTGAACTTGCATATGCATAAAGTCATAATTTGGAGAAGGAAATTGTTCTTACAAGAGTTGTAGTAGGATGCATGTACAAATATTAAAAGCTAACAAGTTTGTTGGTTAAGAAGAGAAGAAAAAGTTAAATGGTTTCCAAAACACAATCTTCCCCTTCATCTTTTTCACATACACTTAACATCAAGGATAATCTCTTCACCAATAATATCTCACCCAATATACTAAATTTGAGCCAATTATAATGGGATATACAACACCGTGACAATCAATTTAAGGAAAAATGCCTATCTAAGGAGGATGATGTCACACCCCGCAATTTATTTGTTTCTTGTCACCATGAGTGATGATTGAAAATGTAATTTGTAATAAAAGTTGGTTTAATAACTATACTTATATTATTGTATATAAAAATTTGTACATATATGTATATGTGAAAACATATACATATACATAAATAGATGCATATACAAGCATATAAGTATATGTGAGCAACTATTTATGTTAAATGATTTTTTTGTTTAATAACCACCTTCTTGGTTTCACTTATGCTCGACGTTGATATGATAGACTACCACTTTCTGGTTATCATTGGTATATGATAATGATTATAGTTGACTTTGTTACTAGTTTCAAGCATTGTCTACATTTGAAAAATATTTAAAAGTAAATGTTTTAATTACTTGACGTTATTCTAAAAAGTGTTGATTTGGTTGGAGAACAATACGTTACAAGGTAATAATAATATAATATTTATTATTTTGATGTTTTTATTAACGCCCTTATCATTATTGCAATATTGGTCATAAACCATAAGGCATTAAAATTTGGTCTTCATTGCTGCTCAGAAAAGGTTTATGAATGTTGAAAAGGTAAAAATTTACTTGTTTGATCATCTTATTTGGAAATGAATAATAACGTATAACTAGTCTCGTAACCATAACACAAGTTAATATTGTTGATTGTGTTGGATTTGATTGTAATGAGAAAAGTATTAGTCTTAGACCATACAACAAAGTTAATTGTTGCAAAGCAATGTTGGTAAATTTAATGTTGTTCGACAAGGTATATTGTTTAAATTAAATGGTCATTAACCACGATTACATTTAAATGGTTTGGATGTTAAAAACCATGATATCCTCCATGGTGTTTGGCATGTGGTAAAGAGTTATTTCATTGTTTAATTTGTTCGGTCATAGACCATACAAATTTTGGTAATTTAAATTGTTAAATTTAAATTGTTCTTAGACCATATAAGAGGGCATCATGAATATTTAATAATTTTTATGGTTAAAAAAATTGATATGGACCTCGACCATGTCAGTGGCATAGGAAATTATAAATGAAGATATAATATTTTTTTAATGAGACTTTACGTTGGCAATGTTTGGAGATATGAGTTGGGTCATCGACCAACCACCATGCAAATTTTGGGAGATTTGATTGTTTAATTGACGAGGTCTTCAACGTTTGTAACCACCATGCCTTGTTTGGAGGGAAAGTAAAGAGGAGATCTACACATGCCATGAGTTGGAACTGCTAGAACTAAATGACATTTAATCCTATCCATGGTTTTGGGGAATAATTTTCTTGGGATATGGAAGCTTCAAGTAGAAGCTAATGCATGCAAATTAATTTCATTTTTTATCATTCTGTTTGTTGTTTTTTCTCTTTTTGAAACTGTGCACGAAGGCTATGGAGTTTCAATTTCCATTGAGATTTTTAATCTATCTATTTAGATAAAAATAGAGTGGTGTTAATGTAGAATAATGGAATTTAAGTTATTTAATCTTGTGTTGAGTTCGGAAGATTTGTTGGTCAAATTTTTGGAAGATTTTGGCTTGAAAGTTTGTTAGAAATTTAAAGAAGCTATTGTAGGTTTCAAGCATGGATTTCTAACTCATTCTCTTGTTGTTAAAATGTGAAATGATAGAATATTATGAGGTTTTCATATTTTCTTAAATTTTTACTATTTTTATTTAAAAGTGTTGGTCAAATACTTGAAGAAAAATGTTTACATGAATGGATTTTTGGAAACATTAAAAATAGGTTTCTCCTTACATATCTAGTTATGGGTTTGCTTTTGAATAAACTATGCTCGAATGCATGCATTATGATACTATTGTAGGTGGTAATGTCATGTGATTTGTTGATTCTTGGGTATTTGGTTGAAACTTTTCCGTGTTGTTGTATATAATTAAGTACCCATATAGATGCAAGGTTTATTGTTGAAGTTGATTCATGGGTTGTCTTTGATCTTTGAATTTTTACTTTGAAGATGAAAAATGTTAAATTTAATTTACAAAACAAAGTTTTAATTAAACTATATTAAAGAGAATCTCTTCTCTCTCTCCTGAAGCGTCCTTGTTTAGCTGTTATTTTGGGATTAATTGGAAATGCATGACAAAACTATTGTAGAAAAAATGCTTTGGAATTTTTTTTTATTATGAGGAAACTTTGTGACTCCTTTGGGGTAATTTGTGTACTGTTAAAAATGAAGGTTTTTCTTACCCTCTTACAAGATTAGCATTTGATTTTTTAAATCAACTCTATTGAGCTTATTGTATACTAGTAACTCTCCTCCATTGAAATAGTTGTCAAATTCTCCTAGTTATACAATTGTATCTTCATCCAAGTTAAATCCAAGACACATGCAGAAACTTTGTAAACTAAAGGATATGATTGAAATGTTAATTTCCTTGTTAGAAGCTATCTTCAATTGAGTTAGATGTCTCTTTGGTGGTGGGATTAACACAACACTAGTTGCAGATAACTCTTTTGAAGAAACACATAATTTTAATATGTGTTCATGGTTTGATTTATTTTGTGTAATATCAACTATTGAAATTGCAAGTGTTATTAAACTATCATTGTATTACTCATAAAAATGTTTAGAATTCAATAATTATGTTGTTGAATCTTGGGTACATTAAAGAAAATGGGCCATTGTTACCATGAAATGAATAATACGAAAAAGGAAATTTTGTCTAACTTCTTTTCAGTTATTTTATAGAATGATAAGACAATTAGTGTAAACATTGTGAAGGGAATGATTTTTATCAAAATAAAAACTTTGTTACTTAATAAAATGGTTTATGAACTTATTGAGTGGTCAAATGATTGTAACATGCATAGTAGGTTGCCTAAATAGACTAATGAAGTTTCATTGGTTAAGAATGGTGATTTGTATGAATGATAACTTCTTTCATTTGTAAAATGAAATAAAGACATAACTAATTTAGTTATTTAATTAAGAGTTATAATTAAATAAGCTTATCATATTCCTTTAGTTTTTATAACAACATGAATATGAGTGGACAATTCATGCTAGTTTGTAGAATTGACCATGCATACAATTTTCTCTCTCCTACAACATGTAAGATGGAGTACTCATTATAAAGTGATATAATGGATTAGATACAAAAGATTCATCATGTGATGATTATATTAATCTATTTCAGATATTTGTATTGATTGTAATTGTAATTTATTAAAATGTGAAAGTATTAATTTTCAAGTTGAACAAAGGAATCTATCCTAATGTACTATTTTGCTTTATTACTTTCATTGTTTTGGAAAAACATGGAAATTATCCTTATTATTTATTAAATAAATATTATGTTGTTTTGACATCTTATTGTACAAAATGAGAAAGTGTATAACGTTTTTTTACAACATTACATGATTGAAATCAAATAAAGATATATTATAATATTCTATCTGTTTAGATGTATTCATTTTGGATGATTGATTATGTATATAATGGTCAAGTGTGACGATGAAAACAACATGACAAAACATTGAAGGATATTATTATACTTACGACATTAATTATACTATTCATGAATGATGACAAGTATATGAGATCTTGTAATATCCTTATTAAGTGTTGAAAGGATACCAATATTATACTAGTAAAGATTAAATATGTCAATCTAAAAACCTCGCTTTCAAAAAAATAACATTATGATAAGATTGACCCTTATAATCTATCATTTTATTTAAGCTAAAAGCGTTTAAGGGCTGCTATTAACAACAACGTCCATAAGTGAGTTATTGTTAATAAATAACAATCTTCATAGAAGTATAGTTTCTTAAGGATGAAAATTACGTCATTAATGTGAATAATACCTTATGGGGAAACAATGACATGAATTCAATGTAGTAGTATCACTTTACTTTAATATTAACAAGTACACTAATTATGACACCATGACGACACATAAGTATACATGTTGTTTTAGTAATTATTGAATAGATTAACTATATGTGAGGCGTGATTAATTAAACTCACGTTACATGTCAATCATAAGTTTTTCCATTTATTATTAGATTATGACCATTATAATTAAGTGAACTATTCATATTAATTTTAAACTTAGGTGAGTGATACTAAGAATGAACTATCTATGAAATGATTGTATCATTCAAACATGAGACTTGGTTAAGTTGTCTTATATTAAATAACAACCGATGTGTTACGATAACATGATGAGGGATACTCATTGAAGGTAGTACTATGACTCTCTATCGGAAAAGGAAGGCTGTGTGTTGATAGTAAATAAATTTCAATATATAAAATTATCCACTTAGCCTAAATGGATAAATTAAAAATAATTTCTTAATCAATGAAAAAGAATCTTGATAACTATATTAAGACAATTGTGCAGTGAATGGAAGACAAGTTTCGTAGGCTAGTGTTTAGTCTCAAAATTAGCTTGCTAGTGTAATTCTAGATAGCTATGGCCATAGTAATGTAAAAGACTGATTGTATTGTCTATTCACCATTTCTTCTACACAAGGATATCTTGAGCTAGAGGAAGTACTTGAATAATTTACTTGCTTTGGTACTAAGAAGATTGTTCTCTTAACCTTATAAAAGGTTTAACCAAATGTATACAAGTATACACGCTCATGTAGAGTGTATAAGGGGTTTCATGGATATCTATAGGACCCTTACAATTGCACATGGTTAATGTATGTTGTCAAGATGGATTCTAGAATATTAAACAATGCTAGAATATTTAGCAGTGAGCTAAGTATTAATGATAATCATTACAACATAAAAGGAACTTAAGGTATTTTTTTAATTACCCCCCCTTAATTTGGATGAATCATAATATGGGTGTTACAAATGAATAATATTATGAGTATTTGGTAGCTATCGGGACTGTGGCCTTCATGATGTTGTAGCAAAACCAAATGTTTACCCATGTGATGATACAGATTAAGCGTATGAATTTCATCACATGAGATGGATCCTATAATCAACATAATATTGAGGAAGTTTTGGGTGGAGAAGATATCAAGGAGGAATTAAGGTCATGAGAAAATGATGAGTCAAAGGTGAAACATAAATAAAATTTTAATCTACTCATTGCTTCATTCAAGAGAGGAATCTTAGTTTCCATGGTCTTACTCGACATGATTTATGGGGAGGAAAAGGACGATCTTGTGAACCAAGTTTGGGTTCCCCTATTAAACATGATCATGAAGGGGAAGAAACCTAACTTTGGTGAATTATTAGAGTTCAAATTTGGATTTTGTTGGGACACAATAAGATTGGGTAAGAATTTTAAAATGTTGTCGTATTTGGTAGACCTATTTTGTGCTTTCTTATATTTTGATCTACCCTTTCCAATTGGTGTCCCATATCTTTTATTTTAGTACATTTTGATTTTGATAAACTATACAACTAGAAGTATGGGATACTCATTGGGGATATCTATGAAATATTTTATGCTATTATGTATAACACCATATATGGAGTACGAAGGCCTAGAACCCTTCCTAAACTAAGAGATTATATCAAAAGGGTGGGTGATTATTGGTATTATAAGGAGTTCAATATGATCTTAATAGAAGGCACTCTAACCATTCCTTAGAAACTAACTAGATATGTACTATAAATGTTAGAAGTGATAGAAATGGTTCATCAATTTGAGAATGATATATAAAGTTGGTGTAAGAAAAAGAATCAAAGGCCATGGCCTCCTCCTCCCTTTAATATTAGAATATATACTTTTACAAATTTTTCTAGGAAACATAGGATTTATATTAATTTCTATCCCAATATCTATAGATATTGGGATCCTAATGGTCATGTGATGGACCGTATAAAATAGATAAGAAATAGGTGTCCATAGCTTTATATTCATATATGGATAGAATCATATTAGTATCACACGAGTCTTAAGTCTATGAAGGAAGTTATTACAAAACTAAAAGAAACAAGATGAATACCGCTTTCTCCACCGGTTCAAGTTTATCTTGGTGTAATGGATGATTCCAATAGGTATTTTTAGAGGAATATTCTATAGGTTGTTCCTCCTACCCCTAAATTCAATAAATCAACTTGAGAAACAAGAGTAATTTCAGCCTTAATTTAGATGACTCAAGATAGTCCTACATATCAGATGACACCATCAGACCAAAGTATTCCTACAATGAGAGAGGATAGTTAGGAAAGGGTGACTATCCCAAGTAAATAAAGGAGAATCCTCTACAAATAAATGTAACATCAAAAATTATAGGTTTAGTAAGATCACTCCCTTTTTCTCCATTACAGTTAAATGTGTTTGTTATATCATCAAGCATGTTGGTTTCTTCTTCTCTATCCAATCCCATTATTAAATCACCACCAAATTCTTTGACTACTTTGAATACTTCTCCTTCTTGTCTCACATCTCCCACAAATTTCTTCTTCCATTCCCACTTCCTTGTATCACCATTATCATCCACCATGATGTCGAAAAGTATGAAAATCCTATTCATATCCACTACACAACCCATCTCTTTCATGGAGATGACAAATTTAGAAGGGCTAAACATTTCTATTTCATTTCCACCAATGCCTTCATTTTTCATAGGAAAAATTTAGGCTTAGTCTAGGTTTTCCGAGTTGGCCCTGTGAAAAATGAAGGTATTGGTGGTAATGAAACAAAATATTTTCTCCATGAAAATCTTCTTAATTTATCATATCCATGAAATATATGAGCTGGGTAGTGGATGTGACTAAGATTGACGTAGTTTTGAAACCATAGTGGATGATAATGAAAATGTAGAGGAAGTGGGAATGCAATAAAAATTATAGGAGATGAGGGAGAGGAAGGAGAAGTAGTGATAACACTAGGAGAATTTGGTGGGGAGTTAATAATAGGAGTGGAGGAGAATAAGAAACCACCATGGATAATAATATAACAAATACATTTGATTGTAATAGAGGAGAAGGGAGTGAAATTACCAAAATTGGAATTTTTGGTGTCATATTTATTTGTAGAGGCTTCTCATTTCCTTTTCTTGAGATAGTCACCTTTTCTTCACTAGTGTCTCTCATTTTAGGAAGAACTTCTCTTGATGGTGCCATCTAATACGTAGGACTAGATTAAATCATATAAATTGAGGTTGAAATTTCTCTTGTTACTAGATTTGATTTTGTAAATTTGTAGAATATTCCTATTAAGATACCTATTGGTAGTATTTGCTTTGAGCCATGAGAAATTTAAATTGGTGGAGAAATTGGTATCCATCATGTTCCTTTTAATTTTTAGTGACTTTCTACGTGAGACTCGGGACTCATGTGATAATAAATTTATTCCATCCATATATGAATACAAGGCTTAGGATACTTGTTGCTCATTTGGTTTATATGGGCCATCATATGATCATTATGATCCCAATATCTTTGGATATTAGGGAAGAGATTAACATAAATCTGTGTTTCCTATTAAAATTATGAATGATGAGAATTTAGTAAATTTATATTTACCGATATTAAAGGGAAGAGGATTCCATGGCTTTGGTTTTGTTCTTGCACCAGACCCTATCCCATTATCAAATTGATGAACCAATTATATGGTTTTAATATTTTTGGAATGTCCGGGTAGTTGGAAAAGACGTGTTAGATGATATTCTAAATGGATCGAGTGAACTCTTTATAATACCAATAAGCCCCCCCCTTTGATAGAATCTCTTAGTTTGAGAATGATTATAGGATTTCTTACTCCATATATAACACTATAGAAAGCTGTATAGAATATGTCTTAGATATCCCCATTATGTGGTCCATGGTTTTGGTTTTATAGTTTATAAAAAATAACATATACTTAAGAAAAAGATATGGGGAGCCAATTTGGAAAGGGTGGATCAAAAGATAAGAAAACACAAAACAAGTCTACCAAATAAGACAACATGTTGAAATTATTATCTATGGCTCCCACATTCCAACATAATATAAAGTTGAACTATAATAATTCACCAAAGTTAGTTTTCTTCCCATTCATGATCATGCTTAATAGGGAATCTAAGCTTGGATGACATGATAATACTTTTCCTCCCCATAAATCCTATTGAGTAAGACCAAGGAAAATTTGATTTCTCTCCTGAATGAACCAATAGGTGGATTCAAATATGAATTATATTTAGCCTTTTATTCATCAGTTTACCTTGACCTTCATTCCTCCACGATGTATTCTCCACCCATAAATTCCTCAACAATCATTGATTATAGGATTCATCGGCATAATAATTATATATATAGTGTTAAAATCATCTCCTATGATGAAAGTGATACACTTACATGTAGTAATTGAAATAGTTTTGTTGCCTTCAAGTGTATATATTATGAAGACATCATTGAATAAATCACCACATGGTAAACATATAGTTTTTTTTTTTAACATGATTAAGGCCATAGTCCTTAACAGACTACTAAATCATCATAATATTCTTCATCCTTCTTAGATAGATGTTTTCCCTTAATTTGATTATCAAATTGTTGTATTTTCCTAGTAAACTTGGCTCTAATTCAATTTATTGGGTGAAATATCCTTGGTGAAGAGAGTATCCTTGATTTCATTTGTATGCAAAGAAGATAAAGGGGAAGCTTGTGCTTTGAATGCCATTGTAATTTGTCTTCTCTTCTTAACCAACAAACATGTTTTCTTTTGAGCTCAGTACTGCCTCCTACCAAAAATTTTGTAAGACAAATTTCTTTCTCCCGATTATGGCTTTGTGCATGTTTAAATTCAAAAAAATCCTTTTCCAATGGATATGTGACTCAACTATAGTTATCTCAATTCTTCCGATACAACTAGTTCATGCACCATTAAGATCATTAATGACCAAACAATACTTAAGGATTTTGAAATAAATGACTTGGCCTTATAATTTTTAATCTTAGTCCGAGTTGGACTCTGATGTAGTCTCTGTAATTTTCACTAATGTGTGATAGTTTATGCAATCCGTGCTAGCATCTTTGTGTGGTTTTTATATCTGTGTTTTTCTTTAAAATACACCAATGCATGGCCAATGGCATCCACCGATGTCTTCTCCTCATGTGAAGACCATATCATTAAGGTTAAAGCCATTGTACAACCTTTGTGTAGAATTGATGAAGGACACTTAATGACCATTGGTGCATATTATCTATGTACAACTTGGAACCTCACACATAGTTTGTAAATATTCTGTAGAACTGATTTTTGCCACTTATAATGAATCACCCTATTATATCTCCATCAACGCATATTTCTTATCGATTAAAGTTTACGTTGTCATTCGAGGAAAATTTAAGGCATAGGCATGTCCGTACATATTTCTACAACTTGTTTGACCCTTGAAGATTCAAAGTTTTCACATTTATTTGTTCACCATCCTTGCACATCATAAACACTACCACATACCCATGAAAGCACATATTTATTGATAAAACATGAAACCAATAATTAAGCCTAAGAAGCAAGACCTTATGTATCTTATAAACAGGTAGATTTGGAAATTTTTCATCTTACATATCTTTGCCTAGAATTTTTGAAGGTCTATTTGGACTCCTTATCTTAAATTTTATTTGATTTAACATCCATCGTTCCTAAAATATTTTTCCTAAACGTTCAAGTGGGTTCCCTACCTTTTTAATAGATTAGGTACATGTTATGATCATAACACATCCTAAATTGAAGTTCTCATTAATTTTTTCAAACTAAATGTTAAATTTCATCTTAATAAAATGTCCCCATTAGGGTGTTATATTTTTAACTTTACATTGGTGTTTAGGCTGTTGATGTGTCCCACTTGTGGTGTTTAGCATTTCACATTAGTGATTATGATTTAAGATATGTGGTGTTTAGGGTTTCTCATTAGTTTTTAGGGAGTCACATTAGTGACTATGATTTAAGGTATGTGTTTAAAGTTTAGTCCTTAGGGTTTAAGGTTACTTGTGTCATATAAAGTTTTTATTTATGGTGTCACAATAGTGTTTAAGGTGTTACATCAATGTTTAAGCTATTGTAGACACAAAATTATGCACTTAGTAATATTACAACATGCCTCTTGTATGCCATTATATGCATGATTCCTAAGAAAGAAAAATACAGATTAAAAACACATGTTTTACTTTATATTGACATTGCTTTATCTTTCCATTATTTCATCCTCTACTTTTTGGAACTATCCATTTTATTTTAGACAAAACACAAAATTTTACGCAACTTAGTACTTACTTGTTTTATGTTTGGAGATCTCTGGACATTAGAAATCTATAAGAGACATGAGCGCTGGTCTTGCTACCTGTCCCCTTTGGGAGCTTCTGTCCTTTTCACTCGCTTTATTATGTTTAATACGCCACATCAATTGTTATCTATTCTAAACTTTTATTTATCACTTTTTGTCAAATTTTATGGTTGTTGATGATGGAATTTAAGAAACGAAATAATATATACACATGACCTACTTGCTATTCTAATGGGGAAATAAGGAAATTGAGCTATTAATTTCTATCTACTACTTGTGAGAAACGAACACTTGAGGATGCATTTGGGATGCATTATGTACTACATAGGAAGGAAAATTCTAAATTCCATCACACACATTATCTTGATGGAAAAGTAGTTGCAAACCCACTATCTTGGTGAAAATTACACTAGGGAAACCTAACTTCAAGGGACATGATTCTATCACAAACACACACACACACACACACACACACACACAAAAATACATTTAATTCTAAAATGTAATGCATAAATAGTTGATAATAAAATTGGGGTGACTAGAGAGGTCAGTTTGACTCAAGAATATACATATTTTATTTAGTCTAATATGTGTTTGATCCTTGTGTAGGTAGTTAGGGTTTGTTTTGTAGGTATATGCATTATACGAATACCCAAAAGTGAAGTAGATATGACACAAATTTAAGTAAAGGAAACATTGAAAAGCCTTTAAGGAACCGATCCACACTCACTACCATGACACTAGTGCCCATTTCGGACATTAGCACTTGGGCTGGTTACTGCCCCCTTCTAGGTACTTTTTTCCAACATACCTGTAGATCACTATATTCTAGACAAAGAATGTACAATCGATTGAGCCTATTCCATTATCACTCTAGCCCGGTTTGATCTGATAATTAAATATCATCTAAGTCAATATTATCTTCTTGTGACTTATACTAACTTGTCATTATATGTTGTATATTGATATTTTATGATATATCTGATTTATCTCAATCCTCTAATTAAGATTTAATTTTAGTTAAATAATTTGGTGAACTTGAACCTCTCATGAAACATCATAACCCTACCCCTACTAACCATATGGTCTCTTTCTTTGGTTGCATTTTGAATAACTTTCATTCATCATGCTGACTCTTAAGGATCATTATCAATATCTATCTAGATTTCCCACATCTCCTAGATATCATAGCTCCCATGAATATTCATCTAGCACACATGATCTTGAGTCTATTGTTCATTACCAAATAATTATTGAAAATTCTCCCCAATTATTTATCTAGACTCACATTCATAATGTGCTTGTTAAGAATGCTTTGGTTGATAATGGATTTGGTCTTAATATATGTAACATCTCTTTTCTCCATCAACTAGGGATTTCTATTGCTGATTTAACTCCCTCTACTCTATGTATTTATGGTTTTGATAATACACCTAAGAAAGTTTTAGGAGAAATCACTCTACCCATTACTATAGGACCTTACACTCTTAATGTTCTATGTCACATTATACCTCATAATATCAATTATAGTATCCTTTTAGGTTGTCCTTGGTTACATACTATGTATGCAATCCCTTCTACCCATGCCATATAAAAAAGTCCCTTGCAAAACCTTATTATATGGATAATGCTACACCTCATGTTTGTAATTTTGGGATATCCCTCTTATACATGATAATGAAGGCACTACTTACATTTCACACCATTCTCCTCCTATGATGGAATCCAATGATAATAATTTACATGATGAAATTTCTATTGGCACCCATGATACTCCTCCCATTATGTCTCAATCTCATCAACATGATGCTCGATCCTTAATATATACTCTTTGCACAATTACCTATATTTGGAGGATTTTCCTCTATGATGGTTGCTACATATATGATACCTAAGGTGTTAGGAGTTAATGATATCCACCTTCACAATGTCAAAATGAAAATTAATTTCAAATATGTTTCTTGGAACAACTCTTGATGAAATTCTAATGAACATTCTTATTGAATACAATGTTACATAACCTACGTGAATTCTCCACCAAAAGTAAGAATATAATGTTTTAATTTGATAATGATATGTAATGATATTCTTTTACTCACATTCCAAACTTATATGAGTGACTCATATGTTATGGCTACACCTCATCTTGTTACATCCATAGGGGAAATCAATCCCTCTCTTTCCACATTTTGTCCATCATTTCTTCTATAATCCTAGGAGCTAGTACATACAATTTTAATGCTTTCAATCTTCCAAAATCACACCTATTTCTTATGGTGAGTCTCATGTTTCTCCTTCCATTTCTTGAGGTTTCTACTAGTGAGCCTCCTCAAACTACATATGTTACACATCTCTTGACTCACACATTGATCCTTATATTTACACTTACTACTCATGCAGTTGGGATCTTGGACTCTACAAGATTGCCCTCATTTTCTCGACACAATATTCTTTGGTAGCTCTTGTGTTATCCCCCTAAATACCCGATGATGCACTCTTTTTCTAGGTTAAAACATGACTATTGAGGGCACACTTACCTAAATGAACCTCACTTTGCACACATACACATTAGGGGCAAACCTTTCTTCCCTTCCCTACTCGTAGAGTCTTATATTCTAATAATATAAAAAATATTAAGATATTTGTAAAAAATACAAAACAATAGCTTAAATATTGGTTGAATGTATTTTTGCTTGCTTACACTATTCCATGTTGCATTATACCTATCATGTTATTCTAATTCATAGTATGTTCTATCCTTTTACATATACACATGCACATTCACATGGTACTTTGAGGTGAATTCAAGCTATACATAGGTTATGACAAGATGTATGATGCTTGAAACTATTGTATATCATCCCCACCAAGGCTCTTAGGGTGTATAATATCCCTAACATTTTACAACCATGTGATATCATTGAAATATCTACTACTTTTATTCCTATTCTCATATATATACATTGTGACATACTATTAATCACTGTAACATGATAATAAGTGCTTCATATGTACAATTTTTCCTACAAGATTAATCCCAACCATGGTCTTCTTTGCTTGTTTCTTGTCTTCTATGTTTGTGTCTTGTTTTCCATTGTTTGTGGGATATGCCTTATGATTGATTACTTTTTTATTTTATAGATTTGAAGGCCTTGATGTCTTGTGAAATCTTGAGTGGTGTCCCATATTTATCACCAACTACTATGATGTTATATTGATATGAGTTTGTGTATTTGACTAGTTTATATTACATCATGTCATGCTTGTTTGTCACTAACACTTGTTGTTAGATTTCTTCTCATTATTTTTCATGTTTCATGGTTATTACCATGCACATACCCTATTCCCCTATAGGGTTTCTTCTTCAAATGTGCATATCGGTTTCAAGCTCCCTATTTTGGGCCACACTCTCTTTGATCCATCTTACGTAACCCAACCGAGTGGGGTTAATCATTGGGTGATTATTTCACCCTCTCAGCATTCTAAAAACTAAATAATAAATGATGCATACTTTTTTTGATAAAACACGTGATAAGAAAATGGTTAAGAATCATACATGAGTTAGAAATAACAGAGAGGAAAGAAGCACCCATATAAGACAGGAACAGTGGATGGTAGTTTCCCACTTGCAAATTTTTATGTTGGGGGTAAAAATAAGTATTTTATAGTTGGAACATATTATTAGTGGAATTTTTGCATAAGATCCAAAAATAGACATTCATATTCACTCTACTATATAAAAAAGGAACAAAATTAGTGACATGTTTCATACGTTTAAAAGGAACTAATTACTATAATTACTATTATTTATCGGTCTACATTATCCCTACCAATATTAAATAATGATTAGAACCTAGGGCATATGTAGGGAAAATGATATGGTTGGAACAAAATTTCATTTGTGGCTAGTTACTATTAGGTTCTTCACCATATGAAGTGGAAATTATCCATGGGGAAGTGTCATGGGTGGAGGAAAAAGCTAAAAACTCCCCAAAACTCTTCCTCTGGTTGTAGGATGCCTAAATCATAAGATTATTCACATAAATTAAGGAATTGATCACTCTTGACTTTTCCAATCATCTCCAAGAGAAATAAAAAGATAGGAGCTTTTTGTACTTTATTTCCCACATTTAGGTGTACTCTATCATTGATTCACTTTTTTTCATCCACATTTCTATTTTGATTTCTCGAAGTTAAAGTTTAATTTCATATATTATGAGCATTGAATACACTTTTCTTATTTTGTAGGTACATCCTTATCCCTACAAAAGGAAATGTAAATGGAACAAGTAGAAATCTTGAGCATGAAACACTTAGAAAAAGGAAATATCATTGACTCACTTTTTTTCATACATATTTCTATTCTCGATTTGTCTAAGTTAAAGTTTAATTTCATAAATCATGAGCATTGAATAAAAATTTCTTATTTTGTAGGTACATCTTTATCCCAACAAAAGGAACTATAAATGTAACAAGAAGAAATCTTGAGCATGAAATGCTCAAAAAGAGGAAATATTTAATTAAAAATACAGGTATAATTTTCACTACATGTACAAGTCACCCCTAGGGTTATCATACCATCTTAGATTCCATGGTACATATCATATAATTTTCAATCAACATGCTATTCACTATAATCTTCTTTAGATCTCCACAAGGTATATTCTTCCTATATACTTCATAATACTAAATTTATTCATTCACTAGCATAAAGTGGAGGAAAATGTAGACATGAAATTATGCACTTTTACTATTACATCACACCTATAATATTTCATTATATGCATGATTCCTTAGCAAGAAAACTAGATTTTAACAACACTTGTGTTGCTTTACATTGATATTGCTTTATCTTCTCATGCTTTCATCCTCTACTTTTCTAGGATTATCCCTTTGGTTTTGGACAAAAAATAATGGTTAGCTAGTTTAGTACTTCATGTTTTATCTTTAAAGCTCTTTGGACATTAGCGCCTATAAGGGACATGGGCACCTAGGGGCTACTATCCCCTTTGGGTGCTCTGTCCTCTTTCCCTCATTGTCTTATGTTTAAAATTCCACATCACTTTTTATATTTTATATACTTCTATTTTTCACTTTGGGTCAAATTTTAGGGTTGTTAATGATGAAATTAAATAAAAGGAATCATATATATACATGACCTACTAACTATTCTAAAAGGGGAAACTAGGAAATTGGGCTAGTAATTTCTATCTACTCTTCGGGAAAAAGAACAATTGAGGAATGAGTTTGGGTTGTATTATTCACTACATAGGAAGGAAATTTTCTAAGTTCCATCACACACTTTTTATTGGGGAAAGTAGTTATAGTGTGCTATCTTGGTGAAAATTAAATAAGGTCAACCTAGCTTGAGGGACATGATTATATCACATAAACACCAAAACTACATTAAGTCTGAAATGTAGTGCAACACTTGATGAGCATCACATTGGGGTGACTACGAGGTTAGTCCGACTAAAAATATGCATGTTTTATTTATTCTAATGTGTTCTTGAGCCTTATATAGGTAGATAACATTTGTTTTACAAGTACATGTGTGACAGGAGAACCCTAAAGTGAAGTAAATGTGAAATAGAGAAAAGTGAAGGAAACATTGATAAACCTTGAATGAACTAGATCCATAATCATTACTAGGACAACGATGCAAAGTTCGAGATACTAGCACCTAGTTTAGACACTAGTGCCTAAGGTGGTTTTATCCTCTTTTGGCTGATTTGGTCTACCATACGTGTAGATCACCATCTTTCGATGAAGCATGTAAATTCCAAATTGATCATGTTTCACCATCACTCCAACCTAGATTCAAAATATAAACAACTAAATAACAACTAATTTACTCTTATATTTTTTTCTACTTGTACTCGCTTTTCATTGTATGTTGCATATTGTATGTTTATGATATATTTGATTTATCTCAATCCTTTGATTAAGATTTAATTTCAGTTAAATCAACTGTCACATTTGTATAGGGTATCATAATATAGTATTATTTATGGTTTATTAATTGTTTTATGATATGGATTTAATGTTTTGGGGTGTTTCATTATGCATTAGTGTCTTTATATAATGACATCCTAAACATTAAATTATATTTATACTAAATGTTAGACCCTAAACACTCATACAAATACCTAAACACTAATGGGTCACCTAAAATAACACAATCATGACACCCTAGACATGAATGGGTCACCCTTAATAACACAAGTAGGACACCCTAAACACTAAATATTTAAAAGGTAGAAATAATAATTGGCATGAAAATCATATATTGAAAATTGAACCTTAATTTAAGGGGTACATAGAGTAACCTAAACCCCATATTGATAATTTGATATGGTTATTAAAAAACTTTAATATATTATGAATTTCTTAATATACCAATTTTATTTCGAGCATGTAAATTATGTCACATATGGAAAGTATTTCAATTTTGGATTCTTGAGTGCCTAATTTGTTGATGTGAGGGGACTTTATGTGAGTCTGTGACTAGTTGTATTTGCTATTTTTTAAATCAAATTTTAGGTGTAAAAGTGACATGTAATCAAGTTAATTAAATTAATTTAAATAATTAATGTTTTTAAATTTGTATTCTCCAATACTTTTCATATAATATATTACTCTAAAACCATGAATATGATTTATGAATGACCTATCAATTCTATCCAACTCATGTTCTTGGAAACCATGTCATCCCAAAGTACTCAAAATCATGCCATGTGTCAACATCATAATCATTTTGTGTAAGTCTCATGTCTTGCACACTTTTCATATAGACTTGACATGTGTCTTAACCTATAGTTATTAGTTACTCATTTCTAATACACAAGGAAAATTAGAGATTTTATTTACCTTATTAATTCATGGAGAGTGGGTTAGTAAATAGAACATGGTGTCATGTATTAATGCAATTTTCACGAATGTAAAATCTCATTGTGTTTGAAATTTTATTTGAGGGGGACAATGTGGATGTAAATATTGGCTCAAATATAAATTATTATCATGAGAACTCAAATACTAATTTTAGAAATATTTATTTCTCAAAAAACAAGACCAACTTCAATTACACTTTTTTATTTTTATCACAGTTTACACAAATCTAAATTAAATGCATAAGTGTTTTGATCTTTGAGTTGTGGTGAATTATCATTAATTTAACTAGATACTTTGATCATAGAGTCATGGAAAATTATATATATGGATAGTTTGTTGAAAGTACAAGTTATAGTTGATTGTGAATTTGAGTTCTCACTTTCTCTTATGATTTTATGGTACTCCCAAAATTTTCTTGTTGAGGTCTATTGTTTCGATCACTCACTTAGTCCAATATCCCATGAATTTTATGGCACAAGATTTTCCATGTCGGTGAGTGAGAATTGTAATTGGTCCATCGTGTTCTACCTTTTTCCAATCCTATGGAGTATGTTGAGGAATTTTCAACTATTGCTAGTATTTATCCCATTTTTGATGTGTATCAATTATTTCCTATAAAATTTTGTTCAAAGGTAATTTTACCTTTATCGCTGACATGAAACCTATTGGGGATAATTATCACCCTGAAATTTTAGGAGCGGGAAACACAAGTCCTCATGAAGATTCAATAATAGAAGCCATTTGTCATTTGATGAAGAAGGTTGAAATACTTGAACACAAATTTGTTCGATCTTTCAAACATAATAGTGTTTCTTTCCCTATCCAAGAAGAAGTCAAATCACATGTAGTGGGAAGACAAGGAAAATGACCCTTCTTTCATGGTGGAAGATTGATGAGAGATTGGCTGGCCACTAATGAAGGGAGGAATCAAATTTTGAAGGTTTTAAGAGGTGCTCGTCCCCTCATAGGATTTTTATCAATATGGGAATGTCTTCATCTTGCATTTCTAAATTATTGTATTTTTGGGGGCGGGGATGAATATTATAAGTTCCATGAGAAAAAGAATATTTTTTTTTCCGCACCTTGGTTCTCTATATATATCCTCTATTTCGTAGGAGGAATTTGGTGTAAATGAGGAGGAAAATCCAGCCCGTGAACCAATATATAGTCATTTTTCTCCTATATATGAAGATACATATTTCCTAATGTGTTTATATTTTGGGGTCATATGTCATCATGTCAATACAATTGTCCTTATGTTTTATAATTTTTAGTTAGTAATGTAATACTCCTTTATTTCATAACAAGGTGTATACAAGTTTTAAGGGTGAGGGCCCCAATAGATCCCTCAATTTATTATGAAATAAATATCCTGAATCAAGAAACTATCTATGAAAAATTTAAAATTATCTTACTCCTAAACTAACAATGTTAATTTGAAGATGGCAGATGAGTTTGGAAATTTTGAATGAAAGACTTTCTATTACATGGTAACAAAAAACAATTTCACTTTTTATGGTCCTTCAAAATGCTTTAACATACTTGTATTCAATCTAACAATCCATAAAAACAAAGATTTCATAAAATATTGGTGATTCCTTTTATAAAATATGAGATGTCTTTTCCATATGTTAAACCATTGCAGATGACAAAACACCGATGAATGAAACATGGTCATCATCGGTTTTACTTCTCAATGTGATTTTCCTTAAATCTTGGTCCTTGTGCATTCAACTTAATAATACGTAGATCTAAAAAGTTACACATGGAATAAATTGACCAAGTTAGAACCTTCCACAAATATTTCTTATTGTATTTATTTTAACGGGATAGAAGTAATGAATAAACATGGAGCCACTATTCTAAAATGTCAAGCAAGTGAAACAAAGATAATTTCCTATGAGAGGAAGTTTGACAAAGACCATTCACCAAATTATTTTTAAGAATTAGAGAAATAAGGCTAGATTATCCATTTCTTATGTAGCTATTTTTAATCTTTTTCCATTTTCACCACTAAATCGATATTTTTCTTCTCCGAATCACCACCCATGTGAATCGCACTTTCACACCAATATTCTCCACCATTTCGATAAGTTTTTGTGAGTTCCTTAAATTTTTTTGGTTCCTTTATGCATAGACATGTTTTGATTGAGACTCTGATAGATTTTGGACATTTTACTATGTTATTTTATCCTCATGGACATTATGGTATTTTGGGCGCGTAGCGCCAATTGGACTAGATTCATATATTGATATATTTCTTATGATGTTGATGACACTAACAGGGTTATATGATAGTGAGATTTATTGGTTAGATGTTGGTTCTTGTGTTCGATTTGATTAATGATATAGTTTTCTAGATTTAATAATGGTAATTTTCATGCTAGCCTAAGTGTATGTCGTTGTAATTTTATCTGTGGATGATTCATGGCAAACTATGTGAATAATTGTATGCATTGCACTATCAATTGTTTAATAATGTTAGGACATTATAAGTTTGATTAAATTTGTGATGTGTAGATGATGTTTATTATATTGGACAGATGTGGTTAATGTGTGCAATGAGTGTGCAGGTGACAGGTATAGGAGAGCATGGGTTTCGGGCAGCTACGTAATTGTGCACGAGCGGCCCACGGGCTGAGTCCTAACCATGCTAAATGTTTGAGGCCTTAGAATAGGTGTATTTATTTGGGCACCATGGGTGAAC